>PVIY010038416.1:0-23924 GCA_004026745.1 Myrmecophaga tridactyla | reverse complement strand
GGAGTTTAATCCATTAATATTTAGTGTTATTACTGTTTGGGTAGTACTTTTTTCTACCATTTGCCTTTTGGATTTTATATGTCATATCTAATTTTTCTTCTTTTTACCTTTACTGATAGTCTTCATTTCTACACTCTTCTCTACACCTCTTTCTCCTGTCTTTTTGTATCTGCCTCTAGTGCTCCCTTTGGTATTTCTTACAGAGCTGGTCTCTTGGTCACAAATTCTTTCAGGAATTTTTTTGGCTGAAAATGTTTTAATTTCTCCCTCATTTTTGAAGGACAGTTTTGCTGGATATAGAATTCTTGGTTGGCAGTTTTTCTCTTTTAGTAATTTAAATATATCATCCCACTGTCTTCTCACCTCCGTGGTCTCTGCTGAGAAATCTATGCATAGTCTTATTGGGCTTCCCTTGTATGTGTTGGATTACTTTTCTTTTGCTGCTTTCAAAATTCTCTCTTTCTGACATCTGCCATTCTGATTAGTAAGTGTCTTGGAGTACATCTATTTGGATCTATTCTGTTTGGGGTATGCTGTACTTAGTGCATCTGTAATTTTAAGTCTTTCATAAGAGTTGGGAAATTTTCAGTGATAATTTCCTCTATTAGTTTTTCTCCTCCTTTTCCCTTCTCTTATACTTCTGGGACATGCACAACATGTATATTCATGTGTTTCATGTTGTCATTCAATTCCCTGAGTCCCTGCTCATATTTTTCCATTCTTATTCCTATACTTTCTTTTGCTTGTCAGATTTCAGATGTCCCATCCTCCAGTTCACTAATCCTATATTCTGTGTAGGATTGTAGATTTCCATTGTTTTTTTTTTTTCATCTCTTCTACTGTGCCTTTCATTCCCATAAGTTCTGTGATTTGTTTTTTCAGACTTTAGATTTCTTTTTTTTGTTCATTCCTTGCCTTCTTTATATCCTCCCTCAATTAATTGATTTGATTTTTGATGAGGTTTTCCATGTCTGTTCAAACATTCTGAATTAATTGTTTTGACTCCTTTATCTCATTTGAATTGTTGGTTTGTTCCTTTGGGCCATATCTTCAATTTTCTTAGTGTGATTCATTATTTTTTGCTGGCGTTTAGTCATTTAATTACCCTTATTAATTTATTCTGGAGATTGTTTTCACTTCTTTTACCTAGGACTTTCTTGCTGGATGACTTTGTTGTCTATCTGTTCTTTGACATTCAATTCAGCTTATTCTGGACCACTAGCTTAGGTTTTGTTTAACAGAGCAGAATTTCAGTTCTTCTTTTCTTATTTCTTGCCCTGCCTATATGGTGCCCTTCTCCCAACCCCCCACCACCCTTAGGAGTGTCTACTTAGGTATTATAGACCCCAGCCAGATTTTCTCAGACCAAACTGGCCTTTTGTCAGGAGGAAAGAGTCACCTGCATTGGTTTTCTCTGCGGGTGAGACACCCAGCAGATTGAAAGACTTTCCTATGAAGTCTCTGGACTCTGTGTTTTTCCTGTCCTGCCCAGTATGTGGTGCTTGTCTGCCTGCAGGTCCCACCAGCATAAGGTGATGCGCTACCTTTAACTTCAGCAGACTCTCCCTGCTAGGGGTGTGGTGGAGACAGAGGAGAGGTTGTAGGCTGATTTTAATGGCTTCAAATTACCCAGCCTTGGTGTCTGAATTCCTTGAGGGAGGGAGTCCACCTGAGTTGGGCCCCACTCCTCTCTTGGGGATGGCATAGGCTCTAGACAAGTCCTCAAACAAGCTTGTTTCTGCCTATGCCAGGGGCAGTTGCAGCCTGAGGAGTCCTGCCGCTGTATCCAAAGGCAGTCAAGCCTTTGTAGAAACACAGCCACAAAAAAAGAAAGAAAAATCCTTCTCAGAGCAGGTACCCCTGTACCTCGGGTTTGCCAATCAAGAGCATAAGTTGGTATGTTGCTTTGTGTAACTTCAGATCCTATGTGCCTCCTCCTTTCATTCAGGGCCCAGACCCTTTCAAGTATTATGTGCTATCTGATCCAGAAATCTCTGTTTCTTTTATTCTTTTTCTGCCAGCCCTGCCCCCTCGGCACTAATGCAAAAATCAATAACCTCTGTTTTGACGAGGTTCAGCTGAGCTGGGGGCCTATTTTTAATAGTCAGAATTTGTGAATTAATTCCACAATTGGCATTTGGTTGGGCTCAGCCCCTGCTGCTAGTAAAGACCCTTTCCTTTCCCCTCTGGGAAGCAGCCTGTGGGAGAGGGCGCTGGTCCCCACAACTTGGGGCTCTCACGGTTCTGGGGGGGGCTCGCAACTGGTCCAGTTGGTCCGGATTGGGGTATGCTGTGTGTCCAGTCACTGATGTGGCCCCAGCAGTTGTTCTGTACTGTTCCTGGCTATTTAGTAGCTATTCTGGAGGACCAACTAAATCCCACACCTCGCTAAGCTGCCATCTTGGCACCTCCTCTGTAGTTCTTAAGTCTCTGCTGCTCTTATTATTTTAAGCTTTCTCCAAAAATGTTTCCTCTTTTAAAGGATTTCAGTAAACTAAAGAAGACCCACCTTGAATGTGTGGAGTCACCTCTCCCTCTCCTCAAAGATTCATACACACAATTGGGTGAGTCACATTTCCATGAAAATAACGTCATCAAGTTCCAACCTTCACTATTGAATATGGATTAAGAGAAAAGTTGGTCCCACAAGATTGGTTAGGATTCAAACATGGCTTTTCTAGGGCACATAAATCCTTTCAAACTGCCACACATAGGGACTAGTTAAGAGAGGGTTTCCTAGTGTAGGAAGGCCGAATTCCACTCACAAAGTGATGAGAAACCCTTCCCACTCCCCCCACCCCCAGATTTTCCTGAGGAAATTTATGACCTTGAGCTGATTCCACCCGCAGAGAGGCAGCCCTCACCCAAATTCCTCAGCAGGAGGGAACAGAGCCTAACACAGCCACAGCAAAATGCTAATTTGTTAGCTGAGAGCTTCCTCAGTTGATACACGGGATGCAATACTCCTGAGGTTGAAAAAGACATCCAATATTTCCCATCACTCTTGAAGACCAAGTCAATCAAATAGGCACTTCTTTCTACCTGGTACTACTTCTAAATGCATACTCTGCAAAGTCCCATCAATTCTCAGCATTGACTGGGAGACCAGCCTAATTTCTCTATTGACCTAAAGGGCTGAAAAAGTTCACTCTCATCCCTCAGGAAGCAGTATTTTTCTGAACTCTGCTTGTGACATTAGAAGCTATGAGAATCCATCTCTATTTTTCAGCATCTTACAGGGTGTTCTGTGTGTGGTGTACTCTTCCAAGAACCCACGTGCAAATTATTTACATTATTGGGTAAATTGCATGAAACTGTACCATAGCCACGTCCTAGTCTTGTGTGATGTAACATATCTATTCACATGGAGTGAAGCAACTTAATATTGCTTAGTCATTGATGTGTGCGGTTGGGTTACAGACCCCAGATCTACAATCTGGTCCTATTTCTGGGGCCTGAGTTGGGGAGGAAAATATATCTGTCAGTTCAAAAATGATGTGCCCAAGTTGGCATCAATTTTCAGTTCCTGATTTTTAAAGAAACTTAGTGTTTAAATAAAATGAATATTTCTCAACAAGATAAACTTTCCTGGTTATTATTTTTGCCAGAAAGCCTATGTTTAATGCCCCACTATAGTTTCCTTACTCTGGATTTTTTTTACGTAGGGGCTCTCGTCTACCACTTAAGGACTTGATACTTAATTTTCTATTTTTATGTTAATAGTTTTGTTTGATCATAGCTACTATTTGGTGATATAAGCTGCTGTAAAATGTAAGCAAGTCATAATTAAATAACATATAAAAATGTTTACTGTTTCCTTCTTCCCTTTGGTATTCACACTGAGAGTATGTCCAAAATCTCTTTGCCTTTTTGATTGCATTTCACAAAGAGAATATTCTCAGTTCAACTCACTCTCATATTATGTTTCATGTTACAATCCCCAATTTACAGACTATTTGTGACTGGTTATATTTTTAGATGGACTAACTCCACTGAGGAAGTGAAGTCTTTAAATTTTGCTGATCATGTGCCCAAAATACAAAGATGGTTGGGGCATCCATTATCAATATATGTAGTTTTATTTAATTCTTTCCTTCATTCAGTAACTATCTTCTAAGTATCTGCTATGTTCTAGATACTGGGGTTATAGTAGTAAACAAGACTGGCAGTAATCCTTGCCTTCATGGAACTTGCATTCCAGTGAGCAGAGCGCAAGTCCTTCTGTAACAATATGTTGTGTACAATAGGAAATATATGGGTTAATGGTAGAGGCTGAATATAACCCTCCAAGATCCAGGAACAGAGAGAAATACACACATCCCATTTTTAGAGGCAACTACTCTGGAGTATATGGGGTAGCAAGTTATTCTTATCTATAAATTAGCAGCCTATGTATAGTTCAAAAAGGTCTACTCCAGGAGAAGTTTTTACAGTGGGCAAAGTTTCATGGGTACTTCTAAATTTCCATTACAAAGGAGTGTCTTACTTTCTTACTGAAATTTGTCCTTTTCTGTCTTCCTGGACCTTAGGGAGGGTTATATTCAGTCTTCATCTCTCACCTATCTATGTCATTCATGACTGGGTGAAATGGCACAGGCACCAGAGTTTTATTCTTGAAATGATACTTGTTATGGGTATAAAAGTGGTGACAGATATGCCACATTTACTGCCAAAATGTCTTGCTAGGGTGAGAACAAAATGGCCCACATTTCATTATAGGGTGATTTTAATTTCAACAGATGAGTAGGATTGGACTTGGGTGATCCCATGAGTACCTCTTACCTGGGCTCCCATGCTTTCTCGTGTCCCCTGCAGATTAATTGGAACAGCTACCGTGCCCCTAAAGGAACTGATCGGCAACCAGAGCAGATCGCTGCCCTACAAACTGATCTCCCTGCTGAATGAAAAGGGGCAAGAGACTGGGGTGAGTACTTTCCTTTTGTGAGATGGTGAAGTGAAAGTTCATTAAGAGTATGAATTTATAATTAGTTGACTACAAGAAAAGCAGAAATCTGGTTTTGAGGTAAACTGGTACATTAGCAAATGATATAAACCTTATCCTAGCCTCTCATTCATAGAACTAGCAAATAAGATACAATTGATTTTCTGTGATGGAATTCTAAATAGTGAGTGAGACCACCTCTGGGAATAGCTCTGAACATATCCATGTGGGAGTAAGATTTGTGTGACTATGCATAGCTCTGCATATGAAGCACCCCTTGAAACATTCTATAGGAGGCATGTGTTAATGTGTCTTTGGGATAACATAATGTTAATATCATAATCTCTGTTATTGCATTGGTAGATGAATGTTTTCTGATCACAGCCAATAAGTGCATATCAATATTGTCTGCTTTGGGTCCAGAATTCTGTATCACAAATATGACTTAAAGAAAAAAGACTCAAGCATGACAGCTCCCAGACTTCATATGCTTGCTAATAAGTGCTCAGAAAGCTACCGTACTTGGCTAATTACCCCTTCATTTTCCACTTATTTTACTTGAGAGCCTGGTTAAAGGGAGGCCACTCTATACTGAAAGAAGTCATCCATGTAGGCAAGAATATGTGTTAGGCTTCTCGCACATGGCTTCTCAATGTCGATGAGAGAATGCCAATCTTGCTAGTCCAGTCTCCAAAGCATATTAAGTTTGCTATTAATCAACATCCCAATCATAAAAGGAAAATTTTAAATGTTGAATATCATTTATCGACCCAAAACCTGGTTGAGAGAAATGACAATTAGGGAAGATGGTACAAGTCAGTGATTTTCGGGCTACTTTTTGTTTGTTTGTTTGTTGGATATACAGAAGAAAGCATATGTGGAAACCTAAAATGACAGGACTGTGTGGTTGAATGGAGTAGGGAATGTGAAGGGCCTTAAGTCCTGCCCCCTGGGATCCCCCTCATACTTGAGCATCACACCATGGAAACCCCTGATCCAAGGACTGAGTCAACCATGTGCTCTTCTAGGTTTTAAAACTTTGATTCTTAGATAAAGTTTAGCAGCTAAGGCCCTCAGAGCTCCCTGCATTTGACCTGCATGTAGTAGGCTTGGATTTTAGCATAGGTAGCCATAAGATGCTGTTTTTATTTTACTTATTTGTATGGAACTGTTGTTGGGGGGCGGCTGCCATGGCTCAGCAGGCAGAGCTCCGACCTGCCGTGCTGGAGGTCTGGAGTTCGATCCCTGGTGCCTCCTGCCCATATGCAAATTTTTTAAAAAAAAAGAAAAAAGAAACTGTTGTTGAGGACGTTATTTTTAATCCTGTTTGGTGTCTCCCAGGTCAGTGGTGACCAGTGGTTCCTAAGTTGGCCACTGGCTGTACTGGTTCCCAAGGAAGTATTTACTGATGAGCAGACAGGTGGAAAAGATAAGGGCAGTACAGTGTGTGCACGTGCACATGTGTGTGTTAGGGTTTATTTTATATGTAGCAAATAAAAGTACAGGATACCCTCTAAAATTGAATTAAACAATGATTTTTTTTCTTTACTACATGTGTGCCCCAACTATTTTGCTCCATATTTTACTTGGTAACCTGTGTGTGTGTGTGTGTGTGTGTGTGTGTGTATGTACCCACAATTCTTATTTGCAAAGAATTCCCTTTGTTCTGAAGTTTGTCCTTCCCAATTAATTTTTGGTGTTAACATGCCTTTATTTTATATATAAACGGATAGCAATAGTGGATGGTAGACATGGGCCTGTGTTTGACAAAATGAAAGTTAGCAACCCTATGTTGATTCCCTTAGCAAATTTTGTTGAAATTCTGGAGGTGTGTAAAATATTAAAGTATGGGAAACTCTGCCCTAAAATAATGACCTGTATGAGAAATTTATCTCAGATTTTATAAACGGGAATAACTTTGTGTCCTGTAAGGAACTTGCATGTTTCCTCTTTTCTGATAATGAAAGTTACATAAGATTTTCTGTTTCCCTATTTGCCTTGGATCCTAGGCATCCTGGAGCCACATTTTATGTAAGAGAGATGGCAATTATGTTGAACTTTACAATTTTCATACTTGTTTTCTCTTTGATTTTTGTTTCTATTTTATGGATCACATTGTATATGCATTTTTTGATAGTTACTTAAAATCCTTTTTTTTTTTTTGGAGAGAAATGTGAAAATAAATGTTAAATAAGCCAATGAGCAAATAAATAAATTAATATTTAAAAACGGGCCTCTGTAGCTGTAACTCTGTAATTGGAGGCCATTTCCAGTCTAGAGTAGAGGCTAATTATAAACTCATACTTACTTGTCACAGCTTTCTCCGATTTATGAGATTGCACTTTCGCAATGATACACTTGGCAACCTGTAATAGGTAACTCCTTTCCCAGACTTCTAGTTTTTCCACTCTGCCTTGGCTCAGTGTGGGAAGATATAAACAGCTGAGCATGTGTCATCCTTCTCCCTTTCCATTCTCACTTTCCTATCTACTGCTAACCCTTTCTAAGACTTTACTGCTGCCGAAGTGATTTGTGTTGAATCCTTAATATTCCAATGCCCTGCACTAATTCTACCTGCAACGAATTCTCTCTCCCCAGGCCACCATTGACTTGGTGATTGGCTATGACCCACCTTCTGCTCCACATCCAAATGACCCAAGTGAGGCCAGCGGACCAGGCATGGGAGGTAAGCTGACCTTTGTGAAGGCCCAGCCTATACCAGTGGGAAACTACTACAGACACACAAGGAAAATCTCCAGAGAATGCCTTCCATTTTGTTGCACTGTTGATAGTTCCCTGCTCACCTCGACAGAGGCCCTGGAAGGCAGGTAGAGCTGTCCTGAGTAGGAACATTGCTGTTGTTTATAAAATGCCCTTCAAGTTAGAAGGAAAGGGTGATGCAGTCCATTACTTAGCAACCTCTTGGTGAGCCCATCAAGCACAGACACAGACTCCAGTAAAATGTCCTAAGCAGGGCTTTACTTCAGACCCTGTGTGTGTCAAGTGCACACACAGACCCCATACAATGTGGGGCTCAAAGAGTGGCCCCTTCTCTCTTCTCACTGGATCTTTTCAAAAGTATGAACCACCAGGCTATGCTATCTGGTCACCAGTCTCATGGTCAGTACCCTTGGGCTGGAGACTGTTTCTCTCTCTCCCTTGTCCCTGTCCCGCCTCTCCACCATGAACATCCTCCAACCAGTTGTTTCCCTTCAGCATAGCCTCCTCTTATCCTCCTTGTCTCCACACAGCTGTCAGTCATTCAGGGGCATGCACTAATTCTACCTTCAATGAATTCTTTTGAATCTGCTTTAGTTGGGGTTGGGGGTTTGGGGGAGGGCTTTGAGCCTCAGGTGGAGGTTCTACAAGATAATCAGGCCTTTTACACAGCTCAGTTTGACCTCCTCTTAGCATTTTTCCAGGGTAATATAATGCTAACAGTGTTTCTGCCCCTTCCTCTACCATGAGATGTTTTACCACATGCCCCTCTGTTATCCCAGCTTAGACATGTCTCCCAGGAAGGGGCACTTGTTCTGCCACACTCACCTACTGACATGAAATTCTCCTTCCCAGAAGGACTCCCTGGCCATTGTTTTTGCCATGCTGGGCTCCTCATGTCCTATCTTTTCTTTGTTTCTCTTGGCTCTGAGCTCAGCTCTTTGGCTGCTGAGTGAACTACTCAAAATCCACAGTAGCAGTGCTACCCTTTCTACCTCATGGGGTCTCTGCCCCTGTTCTCTCCTGACTTTTTATTTCCCCTCAGCCACTGCCTCCATGCCCCCACTTCCATCCCTCTCCCTCACACTGCAAATGGCCAGTGTTAGCATTTGAGCCCATTTCTTGACCAAGTAGTTGTGAGTTGCAACATGGGCTAGCTGCTTCTCATCCTGTGATGGTTGGACTGATTCAGCCCCAGCTCTCAGCCTCACCAGAGCCCTACAGCAGCTCGAGAACATCCCCTGCTCCCTTTGCTGCAGCAGTGACAACAAGTAAAACATGGAGGAAACAGCCTAGTACTGAACAGTGCCCCATTATGTGCTGAGCTAAGTAGTCCAACCCTGTCTCTTCCTGCCTCCTCTGCCAGGGTCTGTCGCCAGCATTTCCATTGACCTGGGAAGGAACTTTCTGGCCTACAGAGGCCAACCTAACTGTTGGGATATCCGGAGTGGCCTCTTGAATTGGGAGGATCAGGAAGGACATCCTCACTCACACTGATGGTTTCCTAAGCCTGGCCCTGTTATTGGCAGTTAAAAGACAAGTTTCATCATGTTTATTCCATTCCAAGGCCAAAATGTTAAGTGTTACCTTTTAGCCAGGCCTTTGAAGAAGACATAACAGTGTTTCATTTAAGTGAAAAGAGTAGACTTTACAAATTATAGAGGTTAGTGTCATACCATTTATTCATATTTATTGAGTGAAATGATTGTTGGGCTTGAGTGCTATTGTTACATGTTGTAATGCCAGGGGAGATGTGTTTTTTAAGATACAGCTCTTGCCCTCCAGAAACTTTCAGTACAGTTTTAAGACAAGACTCCTTTGTCTCATAAGGTGAAACATGGTGGATAAGAGCAAGGTCTTTGAGGATTGAGAAAACCTGGACCAAAAGGGGGAAGAGTGAAATGAGACAAAGTGTCAATGGCTGAGAGATTCCAAACAGAGTCGAGAGGTTATCCTGGAGGTTATTCTTACACATTAAGTAGAAATCACCTTGTTATCCAAGATGTAATGGAGAGGCTGGAGGGAACTGCCTGAAAATGTAGAGCTGTGTTCCAGTAGCCATGTTTCTTGATGATGATTGAATAATGATATAGCTTTCACAGTGTGACTGTGTGATTGTGAAAACCTTGTGTCTAATGCTCCTTTTATCTACCTTATCAACAGACGAATAAAACATACGGCATAAAAATGAATAATAGGGGGAACAAATGTTAAAATAAATTTAGTTTGAAATGCTAGCGATCAATGAAAGCGAGGGGAAAGGGGGATGGTATGTATAATCTTTTTTTTCTGTTTTCATTTTATTTCTTTTTCTGTTGTCTTTTTATTTCTTTTTCTGAGTTGATGCAAATGTTCTAAAAAATGATGAATATGCAACTAAGTGATGATATTGTGAATTACTGATTCTAATGTGGAACGAAATGATCACATGTTAATGTTTTAGTTCGTTTGTTGTTAAATTTTTTAATTAATAAATTAATTAAAATTAAAAAAATTTTTAAAAAATTAAAAACATTTGTGCATCAAAAGACATCATCAAGAAAATGAAGAGACAACATACAGAATGGGAGAAAATATTTGCAAACCATGTATCTGATAAGGGTATAATATTTAGAATATATAAAAAAATCCAGTTATAGTAGTTATAGTACTACTTTAATAATCTGTAATAAGTGTAATTACTGTTAAAAAATAGAATTGCAAAAAAAAGTGTTATCAATTATATCAAATTTTCCACACCAATGCAAGTGTTGGTGGTGGGATGGTGTATGGGAACCCTGTATTTTTTCAACAATTGTTCTATAAACCCACAACTTCTATAATAAAAATTAAATAAATAAAAATAGGCCAAAAAAAGAGCAAGGCCTTTGAGATCAGCCCAACCTAGGTTGAATTCTTTGTCCATTGTTAATCAGCCATGTGACTGTGGGTAAGCCACTTAATCTTTCTGAATCTCAGCTTTCTAGCTCCTTTTCACTGGATTGTGGGGGTAATAGTACTAACTACATCATAAAGTTATGAAGATTAAATGAGAGATTGCATGTAAAGAATGCCCAGTGCCTGGCATACAGTAAGTGCTACATTAATGATAGCTATCATTATTATTACAAAAACAATTCCGGATGGCTTGTAATCATGAGCTCAGCTGGATAGCACACTCTGAACATTCAAGTTGCTTCCTCTAAAAAAGCAGAGCTATTAGAAGAAAATAATCTGGTTTAACTCAGAGTCATGTTGAGATGACCAAATGCTTCTTTTTAAAGATCTTTTAGTTGTTTGTTTTTTTTTAAATATTTTGTCCCAGTGGACCAGAATGTCTTTGAGAACAAGCAATTTATCAAACTATTCTAAGTGTGGAGGAGGTTCTGTGTCCTGAGATGGACCCATATGAGCTCAAGCTCAGAAACCCCAGTATCAAAAACATGGAATTTACCTGGAGCAAAAAGCATCATCCTTAGAAATGAGAAAAGCACCAACTCTTGAGCTTTTAAGCCCACTTGGGAAAAAATCCTTCCCACCCAAGAGTCCCTTTGCATTACTAATGCTCCAAGTGGTACCTGTGGACGGAAAGCACCAGCCCATCTCCTGAAGAAGCTGACTCACTACAGGCTCAGGGACCAGCAGTCACATAAGGGTAGCCAAAGCTTTCTTCCCCAGAAGTTCCTATCACTGCTGAACTGAGAGGAGGAAATGAACCAGAACTTGGGCTGCTTTCATTTGGATTCAAAACAAAGAATGTTACCAAGTGCTGATAAAGGTGAGATGATGAAGTAAAATTTCTTTATTTAAAAAATGAACAGGTTTCTTTGATCTGAGTGTATTGTCTTTGTCCTATAAAATTAATATTCACTAAAGCCGAGTCGAGAGGGCATTCCAAATATTAGCTTCATAATGTGGCTAAAGGAAGCTTCCCTTCATCTTTTTTTTTTTAAATCTTCCAAATATCTTCCACTATCTGGCTATTTCAAGGAAAAAGGTTTTCTTCTTGCATGATAATTCAACTCAGCAAAGATATTTTAAGTACCTACTACAGTTCCATGCTAGGGAAGACACCGAAGTAGGGTGTGGTGGCAAACTTACAGTTCTAGGATGAAAAGACCAACAAACATGAGCCAGATAAATAAGAGTAAGATAGCCATACCTTCACCATCATATACCTTAATGACATAAACAGGACATCTGGCCCTGAATTTATTGTTCTCTCTTCCTTTCAATTGATGCTAAAAAAAAAAAATCTTTACCATTCTATAGAAAAAATATTATGAGTCTGCCTCTCCTAATTTTTTTTCAAATTTTTAAAAATTCAGTCTTGTTGTTTTTTTTAGTTAACCTACTTATAAAAATGTAAGCCTCACAGAAATATGACAAATGCAAAAATCTCTTACCATTCCTACTTCCAGATAAGTACTAACAGCTACTGATACCAATTTTTAAAGTCACCATATTAGATCCTGCAAAGGAGAAATTTGAAATATTAAGGTTAGGAAACCAAAGTGAAGATTTTCAGGAAAAGTCATCCCTGCATGTTGAAACAGATTATGACTAATGAGTCACAGGGATTGAACACTTCCGGGGTTTTTAAGGAATGCCTTCCTGCAACTCTTACATGGAGATGACAAAGCTTATAGATGCTAGGGCATTGGTGGCTTGATTGATGTTTGTGATGTCATAGGTATACTTTTGATTGACCCACCTCTAAGACTGTTCCTCTGACAGAGGGGTGGGCTGACCCAGACCATAGGCTTGACCACCTGAAAACCTGTTACCATGGCAACTTGATTCACCACCTGTCTGTCAGCTTGACTATAACCTAATTCTCATGGCTAGGATAAACTATTTTAAAATCTCACATCTGTTTTTGAAGAACCATCTGTGTAATTGTGCTTTGTCCAACTATAAAAATGCAAAAACTCATTCAGTGCCAAACTTTATTCCTTCAAATTTATTTCATTCTGCAAATACCAAAGTCACTTTGCTTAATATTAGGGAGTGCAAGGGTGGTTCAGTGGTAGAATTATCACCTGCCATGTGGAAGACCCAGGTTTGATTCTCAGCCCATGCACATCCCAAACAAAAAAACAAATAAGCAAACAAGAAAAAATTCAACAAATGGTGCTGCAATAAGGGGATACTCACATGGAAAAAGAATGAAGTGTGACCCCTACCATATAGCATACAAAAAGAAAAGCGTCTTTGCAAAATTAAATTTGATCCAGTTCAGAAAACATGACACCTGTCTATGAGGCATATAGAGGTGAATAAGGCATTGTTTTGCCCCAAGAAGCTTACAGTTCTGCAGAAAGACATATAATATATATGAACATATATTATATTCATATATAATATGAATAACTATAACCCAGGGCTGTATTTAATAAATTCCTCAGGAGAAGAAAAAGTAAATTATTGGAGGAGATATCAAAGGAGAGGAGAATGTATAATTGGTTGTCAAAAGAGAAACAATTTCCTAGAAAAAATGCTTCTTTAGCTATTTTGACTGTATTCTTTTAGTGCTTAGTTCAATACTTGATGTATTATAATTACTCAATAAATGCTTCATTGGTTCAGTGAATAAATAAATGAGTGAATGAAGGATGGATAATGGATATGGTTTAACACTTTTTTTTTCAAGAAGGGCATTTTGGTGGAACACAAGTGAATAGTTGAAAGTGATGTGTTTCCTCCAGAGGTGTCATGAGAGGGAAGCATGATTCCAAGGGCTATGAGTGCCTGGCTGAGACATTTGTTCATGATGGACAAACCATGGGGACCCATGGAATGTTTTTTGAACAAGAGAATTACATGGTCAGGGCTGAACTGGAAAATGATTAATGTGCTATAAGATTCTTGCAGGTACTATTTCCAGAATTGGGTCTTTAATCAAATGGCTTCTCCAGTAAGCTGCAATAGGTCCATTTTTTCTTGGATATTTAGAAAAATCAAAGTGATCATAACAGAAAAGTGGTTCTCAAATTTAGACATGTTAAAATCAGCAAGGGAGACCTTTGTGCAGATTTGTGGAACCCATCTCCAGAGAGTCTAATTTAACTGATCTGGAAGGGACCTCCTCCCCCCCCCTCCCAGCCCCCATCTGTATGATGATCTTATCCTGGCCAGGTTCAGACAGAGCTCTTTGGGCAATGTTTCTCAGAGTAGCTCATAGTCTCCAGGATTTCCCAGCAAAGCTGTGTTTGCACTGCTGGTTGGTTAGATGCTCTCCTACATTACCTTTGCTCTGATCTACATATTGGAACCATGCCAGAAGAGTCCTAGGGCACATCTACTGATATTTACCCAAGAATTGGGGTGGGGGGGTAGGTTATGAATCACATGGTCAGAAATAGACACATTCATCTAACTTCTAGCATTTTAGAAAACCAGAAATGTTATTATGCAACATTCCAGCTGAATCAACATGTCATCTCCAAAATGTTACATGTTTTCATGCTTAGGAACACATTCTGTTCTGTTCTGCTTTGTACATTTAAATTTGACTGAAGTTGCTATTCTACCAGCCCTTTGTTCTGATGATTTTGCAATGATCTTCGGTCCAAGATAAATTCTGCCTTGACCAGCACTACCACGTTAACAAGACTTCATTATGAGAAGCAAAATTGCTATTATAGGCAGAGAGAGGTCTTTCAAGACTCCAGAGAAAGAGGGGAAATAGTAAATATTGAAAAGAAAAAGCATAAAATATTCCAAAAAGGGCTCTCCATCAAGGATGGAAAAGGATTAAAGGAGATGGTCCAATTAGTGCTTAGGCAGTAAAGATAGGAGTAGGAAGAGTGTTTGGATAAAGGACCTGCTGGCAGGAGGAAGGTCTGAGTTTCAGGATCCCCCCTGGCCAAGAAGAAGCCAGTGGTGATTGGGGAAAGCTTTCTTTTCCTCAGCCATTCCTAGGAGTTGCCATCATTGGGAATCTCTAATGGGGCCTTTCTCCCTGGCAAGCTGCAGACATATAAAAATGATGGAGATGGGCAGGGATGGCCTGCAGCTCAAGGATCATCAGAGTCACTGATGACATACTCCCTTCTGCATGGAAGGAAGAAGTGAGAGTGCTGAGAGCCAGCAGTTGAGGAAAAATGAGGCCATGAAGGAAGTGGGAAATGGAGAAAATGTGGTCAATAGATTGGGGCTCCCTTGTAGACTTGAGAAATAGGAGGAGGGAACTGGAAAGACACAAAAGACAGCCTCCACCTAGTCGTTTTAAATAATTAGAACATAGATGATAACTTGTCACTTTACATTTATTGATCACTTTATCAAGTGAGAAATACAGTTATCATATTAAAAAATTATTTCTTAATTAATTTAGTACCTTGACATATGAAAAGACTTTGGAAATTTTTTTACCAAATTCCAGGAAATCGTATTCATCCTGGCCCTTCATTCCCTGGCTCTAAGAAAGCACAGAGATCTTCCAATTATTTTTTAATGTCTTTTCCCCTTGTCCCATCCTCTCCACCAGGCTAGCCTAAAACTTAATAATTTTCTGTCTGGTCCTGGTTAGCAAGAGAAAATTTTATGAAGATAACTGTAAGTGCACCATTGATGTACTAATCTTTATGTACAGAGCCTCCTGTAGGCAAGTGCTCTGAGTTATTTCTTTCTTAAGCAGTGGTGGCTTTGACTGAAAATGTTTTAATTTCTCCCTCATTTTTGAAGGACAGTTTTGCTGGATATAGAATTCTTGGTTGGCAGTTTTTCTCTTTTAGTAATTTAAATATATCATCCCACCATCTTCTCACCTCCGTGGTTTCTGCTGAGAAATCTACACATAGTCTTATTGGGTTTCCCTTGTATGTGATGGATTGCTTTTCTCTTGCTGCTTTCAAGATCCTCTCCTTCTCTTTGACCTCTGATATTCTGATTAGTAAGTGTGTTGGAGTACGTCTATTTGGATCTATTCTCTTTGGGGTACCCTGCACTTCTTGGATCTGTCATTTTAAGTATTTCATAAGAGTTGGGAAATTTTGAGTGGTAATTTCCTCCATTAGTTTTTCTCCTCCTTTTCCCTTCTCTTCTCCTTCTGGGATGCCCACAACACGTATATTTGTGTGCTTCATATTATCATTCAATTCCCTGAGTCCCTGCTCATATTTTTCCATTTTTTCCATATAGTTTCTGTTTCTTGTCAGATTTCAGATGTTCCATCCTCCAGTTCAGAAATCCTATCCTCTGCCTCTCAAAATCTACCATTGTAGGTTTCCATTGTTTTTTTTCATCTCTTCTACTGTGTCTTTCATTCCCATAAGTTCTGTGATTTGTTTTTTCAGACTTTCCATTTCTTCTTTTTGTTCATTCCTTGCCTTCTTCATATCCTCCCTCAATTCATTGATTTGGTTTTTGATGAGGTTTTCCATGTCTTTGTATATTCTGAATTAATTGTTTCAGCTCCTGTATCTCATTTGAATTGTTGATTTGTTCCTTTGACTGGGCCATATCTTCAGTTTTCCTAGTGTGATTTGTTATTTTTTGCTGGCATCTAGACATTTAATTTCCTTAATTAGTTTATTCTGGAGATTGCTTTCCCTTCTCTTACCTAGGGTTTTCTTGCTGGATAAATTTGTTGTCTATCTGTTCTTTGACATTCAGTTCAGCTTTTTCTGGACCTCTACCTTAGGTTTTGTTTAACAGAGGAGAATTTTTAGGTTCTTGTTTTCTTGTTTCTTGCCCTGCTTGTGTGGTGCCTTCTTCCCCCCACCCTTAGGAGGGTCTGTGTAGGTATTATAGACCCCAGCCAGGTTTTCCCAAACTAAACTGGCCTCCTATCAGGGGGAAGGAGTCACCTGCATCAGTTTTCCCTGAGGGTGAGACCCAGCAGGTTAAAAGGCTTTCCTGTGAAGTCTCTGGTCTCTGTTTTTCTTATCCTGCCCAGTATGTGGCGCTTGTCTGCCTGTGGGTCCCACAGCATAAGATGATGTGGCACCTTTAACTATGGCAGACTCTCCCTGCTGGGGGCGTGGTGGAGACAGAGAAGAGGTTGCAGACTGGCATTAATGACTTCAAATTACCAAGCTCTGGTGTCTGAATTCCTTAAGGGAGGGATTCCACCTGTGTTGGCCTTCACCCCTCCCCTGGGGAAGGTATAGGCTGGAGACAAGCCCTGAAAGGATCTTGTTTCTGTCTATGCCTGGGGCAGTTGCAGCCTAAGAAGTCCTGCTGTTTAATCCAGAGGCAGTCAAGCCTTTATAGAAACACAGCCACAAAAACCTCTGTTTCTTTTCTTTTTTTTCTTTTTCCATTAGCCCAATGAGTGACCTCCTCTTTGACCAGGTTCACCTGAGCTGGGGGCCTATTTTTAGTAGTCAGAATTTGTTAATTAATGTCACAATTGGTGTTTCGTTGGACTCAGCCCCTGCTGCTGTTAAAGTCTCTTTCCTTTCCCCACTGGGAAGGAGCCTGTGGGGGAGGGGCGCCGGTAGCCACGGCTTGGGGAACTCATGGTTCTGGGGGGGCTCGTAGCTGGACCAGCTGGTCCAGACTGGGGTACGCTGTGTGTCCAGTCACTGACGTGGCTCCAGGAGCTGTTCTGTACTGTTTCTGGTTATTTAGCAGTTGTTTTGGAGGATGAACTAAAACGCGCACATTGCTAAGCTGCCATCTTGGCCATACCCCTGTAGTGGTGGCTTTGAGCTGAGCCATCCATATCCTTTCACTAGCATCTTCCTTTTCAGTCAGTGATTCCCAAGTTAGGATTGCCCTCTGTAGCCATGAAAGAGTCATTCATTGTAGATCTGCTTGGCTGTGGATCAGATTCATGCTTGAGTCTCATTAATGGGGCATGCCAATACACTGCTAACATTCCAGTAAGGAAACAGCTTGCACAAAAGAGTGTGTTCAGCAATATATAAGCCCCTCATTCATCATTCATCCTGGAACACTTCTTGTAACATTGTTTAATTCTGTGCAGCTTCCTGCCACATAAAGGGGTGATTGCCTGCTCATATATCTTTCTGCTGGTATCGGAAAGATTGGCAGTAGTGATGGTGCAGGTTGGTTTCGTCTGACCTATCTCTTCAGTTTAGTTGAATGACAGAGTATTTCCAGGAGAAACTGGCTCTCCATTACCTGCAGTCTGTTTTTCAAGCATCCATCCAGAGTCTAATGAGTGCTGGTTCTAGGTACAGCTTTGTAAGGGGTATGATTTACCTCTACTGTTTCTCCTGCTTGCTGTCATAAACAACCACCAACTCAAAATGGCACCACCATAAAAAGGAGGATGTCTCACTTCGGGCCCAGTATAATGGAAGTATTCATTGTCTGGAAGGTCTTAGAGCCGATAGCCCAACCATTGTCTAGTCAGAATAGAAGAGGTGACCTCACTCTCTGTGCTTCCCTGAGGCTGGTGCCGAAGTTGAGAGGAGCACCCCTTTAACTGTGTGGGTTCCTGTATTAACTAGGGTTCTCTAGAGAAACAGAATCAGCAGGAGATGTCCATAGATATAAAATGTATAAAAGTGTCTCACATAACTGTGGGAATATAGAGCCCAAGGTCTGTAGGGCAGCCACGAGCTGGTAACTCCGATGAAGTTTCTCAACAAACTTAGGAGAGGCTGGCCGGACAACTGTGGGGATGGAAGAGTTCAAAATCCATAGGGCAGGCTGTGAAACTGGTGACTCCAATGAAGGATCTGGACGAACTCCATAAGAAAGTCTCACTGGCTGAAGCAGGAAGAGCAACTGTCTTTTCTGAATCTCCCTAAAAGCCTTCTGGTGATTAGTTTAAGCATCATTCATTGCAGAAGACACTCCAACATAATCATCATTTAAGTCCATGAAATGTCCTTGTAACAACAAACAAGCCAGTGCTTGGCCAAACAGATGACCGGGCACCACCACCTGGTCAATTTGACACATGAACCTGACTGTGATAGTTCCCTTTCCTGAGTACTGTGTGGTAGCTTTGCCAAACAGCTGAAGAATTCTAGATGGCTTGTGGAGGTCATGATAAGCAGGCCACCCTTCATTCATTTACTCATTCCATATCTATTGAGACCCTTCTGTGTACCAGGATTTGTGTAAGGCACAGGGGCAGATATGAAGAAGAAAAGGGAAACCCCCTGCTTCTGATGAGTGTAGGGTATAAGGAGGCCTATGAGTTAACAGTAGATACAAGACTATATGGTGTGAATGGAATAGAACACTGTTTTGTGGATAACATCATGTGAGAGAGATGAGGAAGGCCTCTGACAAGACGTATATTTCATCTGAACTTGAGGAAGGAGTGGCATTCACCTGGTGAAGCATAGGAGGAAGGACTTTCCAGGAGCTTGGATCCCAGTATCCCAAGAGGGATAGTATGTACCTCCTTCTTCTTGGAGACTCTTTAAGGACAGGGATGAAGAGACCCAGATGATCTTGCAGAGGACAAAGATGTTGCCCATATTTGGCTTCTATGGGGTTTGCTGGCATCTAAACACTCAGTCCTGATTTCAGCCCAGTTAGTGATAAGCTAATATAAACAAGCTACTTCAGCTCTCTTGACCTCACGTTTTCCATATGTAAAATTGGGTGAGGAAGCAGGTTGGACAGAGGAGCACTAACATCCCCTCTAGTCTAACATTGTATGGATCTATGGCTCCTTGAAGGAAGTGTGAAATATGGATCCAGAGAGTGTTGAGCCAGATGAACAGAGGGCTCGGGACAGAGTTTGAAGTCACACTCAGTGGGTAAGAGAAAAAAAAGGGGCCCACAGAAGAACCTGAAAAGGGTTAGTCACAGTGATAGGAGAGCTGGGATGACCCAAAGAAGTATGCGTGTGCCCCAAGGTCCAATGCCATTGAAGACTGAGCAAGAGGATTCAGAAAAGGGTACTGAGCTTAGCCAGAAGAGGTCATGTTGACCTTTGAAGAGCAGAAACCAGGCTAGGATGGGCTAAAGATGAATGAATGGATGTTGAAGAGTACATTTGAGGAGATCTTTTACTTCCTTGGGGTTGCCCTTCCTCAATCTGTGCCCTGGTCCACAGTGTTGTCCATTTAGAGCTCCAGCCACCTCCCACATTGCCACTCCTCAGGAAGGGTTCTTTGCTCCAAAAAAACCTTCTAATCAAAACTGATTTCTCAGCAAAACTAAAATTTAAAAACATTTTTTTAAAAAAAGTTAGGTGTGTTCTTCTCTGTGCCAGGCACTCTGTTAAAAGCTTTGAATATAGATTAATTTTATCTTTATAGTAAGCCTACTATTATCCCACTGTGCTGGTTTGAAAGGATGTATGTCCCCTGGAAAAGCCATATTTTAATCTAAATCCTATTTTGTAAAGGCAGAATAATCCCTACCCAATACTGTATGTTTGAATTTTTAATTAGAGCATCTCCCTGGAGATGTGATTTGATCAAGAGTGGTTGTTAAACTGTATTAGGTGACGACATGTCTCTACCCATTTGAGTGGGTCTTGATTAGTTTCTGAAGTCCTATAAAAGAGGAAACATTTTGGAGAATGAGAGAGATTCAGAGAAAGCAGAGCAGAACAACATAGCCACGAGAAGCAGAGTCCACCAGGCAGCGACCTTTGGAGATGAAGAAGGAAAATGCCTCCCGGGGAGCTTTATGAAAGGAAGCCAGGAGAGAAAGCTAGCAGATGACGCTGTGCTCACCATGTACCCTTCCAGATGAGAGAGGAACCCTGACTGTGTTCACCATGTGCCTTTCCAGATGAGAGAGAAACTCTGACTGTGTTTGCCACGTGCCCTTCTGCTTGAGAAAGAAACCCTGAACTTCATCGGTCTTCTTGAACCAAGGTGTCTTTCCCTGGATGCCTTAGATTGGGCATTTCTGTAGACTTGTTTTAATTAGGACAGTTTCTCATCCTTAGAACCGTAAACTGGCAACTTAAAAAATTCCCCTTTTTAAAAAGTCATTCCGTTTCTGGTCTATTGCATTCCTGCAGCTAGCAAACTATAACACCCACGCACCCCCTTTTTTGTGTAAATTAGGAAACTGAAACTAAAATAAATTAAGAAATTCACCCAAATTCACATATCTTGAAACTGGTATTTGAACCAAGGCATCATGGCTCCAGAGCTCAAGCTTTAAAGAGCCATGCTGCATGGCACGCTGATTGAACTAATTCATACTAGGGTTTGAAGGACTAACAAATGTCTCCCTGTAGAAATTAATTCTCTTACCCAGCTTTGCATTGTAAAGAGGGAATATTCGGAATCCAAAAGTCGAGGGAGTTAATGCTGATATATATTTTTTTGACAAGGTGGTTAGTGGTCAAGTTTCTCTTCAATTATATTGTAGAAATTAGCTAGAGTTCAGTCTTTTTTGAATCAAAAGAAAAGCTGGGGTTGGCAGTGAGCTTGAAAAAATTTGTGAATAAAAGAAAGGGAGATGTAGTAGACAGAATTGGTGGAACGTTTGTATTTTTATTTTTCCTTTTTAAAAAGAAAAAGATTTGTGCATATTTGAAGACAAAGTGAAGGTACCTAGTAAAGAAAGACCCATTGGAGATACTGGAGGGAGTAATCTGTGGTGGGTCCTGAAAGAATCAGGAGAAAATGGGACCTCTGGCATGGTGGGAAGGAGCAGGGTGGTGTCACTCTACTAAGCAGGAGAAACTTTTCTCTCCTGGAGTGTGAGGAAAGCTAGGGGAATAGATGAGGGGGCAGATGTGTGTTGAAATGAAGAAGCTAGTAGATGAAGGCAAAGCAAGATGACCGCTTTGGTCGCTTTCAAAGAAAACTAGAGCTGTATTTCTCTTCTGCCATGAGTGTAGAGATGGACTGGTGAATTCAGAGGGTGAAACAGAAAAGAGACGGTACAAAAACTCTCATGGGAAAACCTCAAGACAGAAGACCTGTGGTGAGAAGCATGAAGTCTGTCTTTGCAAGGCTCCAGTTTTCTACCACATTTCCTCATCCCTTCACATTTAACCAAAGAAAGTCCCCATGACCTCAGGGTGGGTCCTGAGATGAGACCCAGTTATTTCTGGCTGTGTCTGACTGTGCCATGCTGTTCCTGTGATCCCCGCAATCTCTGGTGCTCTCTTGTTCTCTTTGACAGTATCCTGAATAAGTTGCTCTGATCCACCACTAACACATTTTCCTACATAAACTATGTATCTGAGTCATTCACAGGTCTCAAGTCAATGTCATCAAGATCATCTTCACCTGCTGCCTTAGGAACATAATGGTGGATGAAACTCTCCATGGCGGGAAAACTGGAGTTTTCAGAAATTTACAGGGTAAAGTCCATGTCTCACTGCATTCCTTTCTCATATTTTAGGAGAAGAGGAAGAAGATGAAGGTGATGAGGAGCAATTGGATGCTACAGTCAGGGGGACTGGACCCAGAGTATCAGTTGGAACAGTGTCAGAAGCTCATCTTGCTCGGAGGCTCACCAAAGGAAAGAAGAGCCGGCGAGTGCTGTCCAACAAGCCACAGGACTTCCAGGTAGGAATGGTCCAAGTGCTTCTGTACCCTCATTTAACTACTGCATGGTCCATCTTCCAGCAATTGTAGTAATGTTAGGATGGACCTATTGCTGTGGGCAGTGACTCAACCAGTAAAAAGGGGCGTCAGTGCATATACTCAATTGCAAGAGCTCCCCATCTTTCTTCTGTTTGCAGAAGTGGATTCAGTCAAGCCAAATGAGGCTCTTGAAAGAAATAAAACTTTTTTTTTATAATTTCTTTATTTTATTTTTTTAAAAACCAAAAAAAACACCAAATAAATGCAAACATTCCTATTTTGATCATTCCATTCTACATATATAATCAGTAACTCACAATAACATCACATAGTTGCATATTCATCATTATGATAATTTCTTGGAACATTTGCATCTATTCAGAAAAAGAAATAAAAAAACAACAGAAAAAAATATATACATACTATACCCCTTACCCCTCCCTTTCATTGATCACTAGCATTTCAAACTAAATTTATTTTAACATTTGTTCCCCCTATTATTTATTTTTATTCCATATGTTCTACTCATCTGTTGACAAGGTAGATAAAAGGAGCATCACACACAAGGTTTTCACAATCACACAGTCACATTGTGAAAGCTTTATCATTATACAATCACCTTCAAGAAACATGGCTACTGGAACACAGCTCTACATTTTCAGGCAGTTTCCTCCAGCCTCTCCATTACATCTTGACAAACAAGGTGATATATACTTAATGCGTTAAGAATAACCTCCAGGATAACCTCACAACTCTGTTTGGAATCTCTCAGCCATTGACACTTTGTCTCATTTCTCTCTTCCCCCTTTTGGTCGAGAAGGTTTTCTCAATCCCTTGATGCTGAGTCTCAGCTCGTTCTAGGATTTCTGTCCCACGTTGCCAGGAAGGTTCACACCCCTGGGAGTCATGTCCCATGTGGACAGGGGGAGGGTGGTGAGTTTGTTTGTTGTATTGGCTGGAGAGAGAGACCACATCTGAGCAACAAAAGACATTCTCTTGGGGGTGACTCTTAGGCCTAATTTTAATAGGCTTGACCTATCCTTTGTGGGATTAAGTTTCTTATGAACAACCCCCAAGACTGGAGGCTCAGCCTATAGCTTTGGTTGTCCACACTGCTTGTGAGAATATCAAGAATTCAACTTGGGGAAGTTGAATTTTCCCTGTTCTCACCATTCCCCGAAAGGGACTTTGCAAATACTTTTTTATTCACTGATCAAATCACTCTGGGATTTATCAAGACATCACTCTGGACAAACCAACAAAATCTCATGTCCTACTCAAGGTTCCATGTACTTATGGTGTTCAATTAAGCTATCTGCATAAGTTATATTAGGAAATGCACTAGTCAAAATATAAATTTTGTACCAAATAAACATTTTTTGCTTTAGTCTCACACATAAGTTGAAATTTTAAAATATTAATTACCATCTATTTTCAGCACCCTGCACTAATGACATTCCTTTGTTCTTCCTCATGCAAAAACATTTTTAAAATTTGTACATTTAGTCTCTATCATTATATACTCTAGGCATTCCTAGATTATACCATCTCAATCTTTATCGTTTATCTTTCTTTCTGATTTCATTTGTGCCCCCAGCCTTCCTCCCTCTTTCATTCTCACATTCAGCTTCATTCAGTGTTTTAACATAATTGTATTACAGTTAGGTAGTATTGTGCTGTCCATTTCTGAGTTTTTACATTCAGTCCTGTTGCACAATCTGTATCCCTTCAGCTCCAATTATCCAATATCTTACCATATTTCTATCTCCTGATGGTCTCTGTTACCAACAAAATATTCCAAGTTTATTCACTAATGTCAGTTCATATCAGTGAGACCATACGAT
>PVIY010038415.1:0-23934 GCA_004026745.1 Myrmecophaga tridactyla | reverse complement strand
TGAACTCCACAGGAGTGGCTCACCAGCCGAAGCAGGAATGGGGCCTGTCTCCTCTGAGTTCTCCTTAAAAGGCTTCCCATGATTAGATTTAGCATCACTAATTGCAGAAGACACTCCCCTTTGGCCAATTACAAATGGAATCAGCTGTGGATGCAGCTGACGTGATCATGACCTAATCCTATGAAATGTCCTCACTGCAACAGACAGACCAGCGCTTGCCCAATCAGATAAACAAGTACCACAACTTGGCCAAGTTGACACGTGTCCCTAACCATGACAATTTCTTTCAATTTTTTTTTCCTTTATTTAGTTCAGTCTGGATGATTTTCTTCTGTTGTACCAATTTGTTGCTAATCTCACTTAAACAACTTTTTTTTTCAAATATTTTATTTTTTTAGTCAGGATTTCAAGTTTATTCTTATTTACCATTTTCATACCTTATTTGAAATCCCCCATCTATTTCCCCATTAGATCCATCTTTCTCAGCAGATTCTTTAATATGTTTACCATTGATATTTTTCAAGTCCTCATCTCCTCATTCCAACATCTGGGGCGTCTATGTGTGTGTTTTTATTGACTAATTCTTCTCTCAATTATGTTTATATTTTCTGGTTTCTTTGCATGTCTAGCAAATATTTATTGTATAGTGGACATTGAATAATATATTGGATAGACTCTGGATTCTTGTTATCATTCTATATTGACTTTTGTTCCAGCAGACAAATAAAATAACTAATGATTATCTTGATTTTGGGGTGCATGGTTTTAGATTTTGGCCAAGTAAGTCTATTTAAGCACTACACTTAGCCCTAGGGTGAACCCATTCTTCCAGAAAGTGTGTCATTTCTCCTATGGCATAGCCTCATGGAAATTTTAGTGGAAAGACCAGGGTGTTTACAAGTCCCTTTAATTTCAGACTCAAACCCCAAACTCTATCTCCATTCCACAGGGCAGCGAGCAAAATCTCCGCTGTTTTCTCCCACATTTGTAGCTATTGCAGTCACCAGTGTTTACTTGGGGTCTTGCTCTATGCATGCACAGTGCAGGGGTCAACCAAGAATTAGAGGGAATTCATCAACTGGTTTTGAGGCTTCTCCCTCCATGATTCTAGACATTTTGGGATTTCTTTCATCAATTTCTATATACTTTGGCAGCTCCGAATTCTGCCCAAAGGTGAAGCTCATTCACTGTGGTTCCTTTTATCAAGGATCTAATTCCCACCAGTTTCTGCCTGCTTTTGATCACTCTCCATGCCTTCAGATAGCATATACATAGCATATATACATAGAAAGACATATATATACTAGAATTCACCATTATTATCAGTGAGTACATTAGTCTGACACAAGCTACTTCACCATTATAGGAATATATGAACATGGAACTTTTATAGTTCTTTCAAGTTTTATTTTAAATAGTAAAATTGTGAAACATTATAAAATATTTTTCAATTTCATATATCATATGCTGAAGCCTAGGCCAAGTCTCATGATATTATTAAAATGACCTGAAAAGATATTTTATATCACGCTGAGCATCAACCCCCGAAAAGGCTCAACCAGACACTTGCTAAAGTGAATTGGGTCTAAGTAAATGGACTTTTGAGTGATAAAGACCTCGGGTGAAATTGTAGCTCTGAAATTTGCTGCCTCTATGAATTGAGTAAATTTACATCACACCTCAGAGCTTCAATCTGAAAAATAGTGATAATGGTTGTGCTGGTCTGAAAGGACATATGTCCCCTAGAAAAGTCGTGTTTTAATCTAAATCCCATTTCATAAAGGCAGAATAATCCCTATTCAATACTGTATGTTTGAAACTGTAATCAGATCATTTCCCTGGAGATGTGATTTAATCAAGAGTGGTTGTTAAGCTGGATTAGGTGACGACATGTCTCCACCCATTTGGGTGGGTCTTGATTAGTTTCTGAAGTCCTGTAATAGAGGAAACATTTTGGAGAAAGAGAGATTCAGAGAGAGCAGAGAATGCTGCAGCACCACAAAGCAGAGAGTCCACAGGCCAGCGACCTTTAGAGATGAAGAAGGAAAACACCTCCTGGGGAGCTTCATGAAACCGGAAGCCAGGAGAGAAAGCTAGCAGATGACGCTGTGTTTGCCATGTGCCCTTCCAGCTGAGAGAGAAACGTTGTACATTGTCAGACTTCTTGAACCAAGGTATCTTTCAAAAATAACTCTTTTAAAATTTATAGGCAATTTGGTCTTTGAGGGTTTCCTATTCAAATGAAAATACCTTATAAACTATCAATCCTGATGAAGTTGTATATAGAAATTTATTTATCAAATGATTTTCAACCAAAAGAAAGACTGAGGATATGGGACACAAGGTAGGCACTTGGGGGAAAAAAAAGGATTGGGGAGGAATATAGAATCTGGGGATAGGTGGTGAGAAGCAGGGAAAGTGGAACTGGAAAACTATGAGGAACACAATCTTCCACGCCTAAATTTTTGTCCTTGGTTATTGCTAACTGTCACTTTTTTACTGTAGACCCTTGCAGTAGAGGAAAATTATCTTGACAAAAATTATTCAGTGTAGAGAAAGTGGTACTGAAATCAGAGTTTTATTGTCATTGATTATTACGTGCTAGGCATTTTCTTAACTGAAGTATAGCTGCAGGATATACTCACAGCTTTATGGATGTATGAAGGTGAGCCTATAGCTACAAAAATTACAGTAATTCACAGACAACATGAAAATGTTGTTAAGAAGGGTAACTACTGAAGTCAAAGTAATGTCAAACATTTTTCAGAAAAAGTTCTATGCTTACATAATTAAATCAAATTATTGCTATCCAATCTAAAATCAACTTTCACAAACGATCTCAATGGTGTTCGGCACAGCACCTAGGGAATTTGTGGTATCTCTTCTCCCTAGAAAATGTTAAAGTTCTTTCAAAAAAGCTCTTTGCAATGCCCCCACCAAATATTCTTCATATAACTATTTTTCTTGGTTCCATCTAGGTCCATAGACTTATTAAACTTATTGTGAATTAAGAGTATTAGGATGCTCTAATATCTCCTGCCATCCCATGGCTGTATTTACTTGGGGTCTTGGTAATCTGGTGTCTTGTCTGGTAGGAACCACCAACTCTGTCTTGCACCTGATAAGTTCAAGGGCATGCTGTTGACACATGTCTAGGAGTCAGATAGACAGCTTCAGGCCAAAGAACTGCTGTTGAAAAATGTCTACATCTACTTAAATTAGAACTGACAACCAGCCTTACATTTATAATGCTAAGTTCTTCCATGTGAATGTCAGAATTTTGCTAGTAAAAGATATAGCACAAACTGAATTTTCTGGTGTGTTTGCTTTGCTTGGGGCATCACCTTTGTTGTCCTTTGCATACATGCCTCTTTCATTTTAAAGGAAAATATTTCTGATGTTAAAATGATTAGTCAAAAGTAGTTATTCCATTTTAATATCCAGAGTGACCTGACTGTAGCCCATAGTTAATGTGTGTGCTGCAGAAATAGGATGGTGCAATGACCTCTCAGGTATCTGTTACACCTCCCCACCGACTTGGTGGATAGCTTCTGCTGTGTGGCATTTGTGTCTTGGCCCATTTGTATCAGCCTATGGCTGATATGTACGACACATTTATAAATGTTTATCTTAGTAGATGCTAATGATTGGCTGTTTTATCTATAATATCATGATTTTTCACAGATAAATAGCCAGAAGCCTCCAAAGCAGGGTGCCTTAATTATAGCAAGAAAATATTACAAAATCAATTTATATTTATTTTATGTATAAATCACAAAAACAAAATTAAGCATAACATTTTTAGGCTAGGGATTGATTCCACCCATCCTCAACTCCCATATAGAACCCAGTGGATTCTGAGAAATGTGAGAGATTCATAAAATGGAAGGACTAACAGCATCTCTCAGGCTTTGTTTTGCCACCTGCAATATATTGCAGTTTACATGCTGTAAGAAGTCATTAAGGTGGTTAAGATTTTAAAAATAAGTCTTTTTAATTACTTCAGTTTCTAAAAAGATAATACCTTCAAACAGCACAAAATCCAAAACACTTAAGATAAAGTATGAAAATTCTCCCTTCCACTCCTGTGTCTGGACCCTTCCAGAGAAATGTTGCTATGCACATACAACAAGCTGGCTTACTTCATATTCCCCTTTCCACCCCCTTTCTTTTATTTATAACACAAACAGTGGAATCCTATGCACATTATTTTGCACCATCTTCTTTTCACTGGGTATGCCTGCCACCTTCTCTTTTCATAGTTGCACTCTATTCCTTTGGATAGATACATCATGGTTGACTTACCAGCCCCCTAGTGAAATTTGTGTTTCCAATCTTTTGCTATTGTAACCAATGCTACAACAAACGTTTTTTGTTTCATTTTGCAACATATTAGTGTGGCTATTGGATAAATCTACTAAAGGTTGAATATATGGGTCAAAAACTGTGTGTAAAACAACAACAAAAAAATGGTGCCTATTTACAATCTTAAAAGGTACTGCCAAATTATCTTCATAAATGTTACCAATTTATTCTCCCACCAGCAATGTATGAGAGTATCTGTTCCCCACAGTCTTGCCAACAATAAATACCTTTGCATAATTTAAGCCCGAGATTGAAAAATGAATATCATGATTTAGTAAGATGAGCCAAGAAGTAACTTCTTCCATTTGGATCTATCTATCTTTTTAAGTACCTCTTTTCCAATGACGTCCTTTAAAACCCTGTGCTAAAAACCTTAAAACCAGACCTTCAAATCACTATATTAAAGTGAATTAACCAATATTTTAAAAAATAATGAAACATATCCAACCACAGTTTATATTATATTGTTATTTTTATGCCATAAATGAATAAAATAAAATCTTTTAAAATATTGTTTATTTCTCTTTATTTTAACCTTTTAAAATTTCTATTTTAAATAGGTATGCATGCACATAGTACTTATAATTTGTAATAAGCATACTTCTGGGGACTGAATCACCCCACAAATGACATGCTCAAGTCTTAGCCTATGAGTGTGAACCAAATTATAAATAGGGCCTTTTGAAGATGTTATTATTAGTTAAGGAGTAGCCAAATTGAGTTAGGGTGGGTTTTAATCTGCATGACTTGAAGTCTTATAGAGGAAATTTGGATGCAGTCAGAGCACACCACAAATAGAAGCCAGAAGTGAGAAGCCAGTGAGGAGAGATTGCCATGTGTTGAAGGACTGACTTCATAGAATGCTGCAGACCCGAAAAGAGCAGAGTCTTGCCAACATTTTGATTTTGGGCTTTTAGCCTTCAAAACCACGAGACCATAAATGATTGTTGTTTAAACCAATCCACTGCGTGGCAATCGTCATAGCAGTCCTGGAAAACTATGACTTGACATAGTATTGTAGAGCATGATATAATGTATAAGTATATATATGTATATAGATTGCTCAATTTTTTTTTTTTGCTAATGGGATTTGGGATCAAAACATTCTGTTTTTATTTTTTATTTTTATATTATTTATTTTTGTATTTTTTTGAACCAAAACATTTTGAAGACCACAAAGCTGTATAATCTAAAATACCTAGTGCTTATAAAATAAAGTAAATTTAGGGCAGGCCATGTTAGCTCAGTGGCAGAGTTTTCTCCTGCCATGCTGGAGACATGGGTTCAATTCCCGGTGACTGCCCATGCAAAAGAAAAATTAAAACAAACTGGCATTTTCCTATGTAACTTTTTCTCCTGTCTAATTCTTTCCCCAGGCAACACACTTCTGACAGAGGATCTGAGGACCAGGTTATTACTTCTAAATCTGTACAGTTCTACCTAGAATAAACTTCAAATATCACTAGATTTCCAGAAGAAAAATATTGTTCTCCCCTCAGGAAGGATTATAATGCAAAGTCTACAGTTCTCACTCTTCTCTAAGATGACAAGTACAGCAGAAAATGAAGGCTACCTTCCTCATTGGAATGGCACCACTCGCAGGGAACTGGATAGGCTTGGTGACCTCCCTACATAAAAGCTCCAGCCTTGCTTCCCTGGCATTTCTCTGAAATGAATTAAATGGAGTCTTCCCCCTGCCACTCCTGAGAGGCTTCTTTCCCCAGCAGCGATTGCTTTCCTTCCTGGCATCAGCCCTCAGCAATAGCTTCCACCAGCACCTTGTCTTTTCACTCTTTGAACAGCGCATGGATTCCTCAGCAACTGGACTCAACACATTTGAGGAACATTGTGGAGAATTTCCCACTAAAAACAGCTCTCTACTGTTCCAGCTATTTTTAAGCATTTTTTTTCCTGATTTTTAAAACTTGGGAAACACAGAAAATGATAAAGAAAAATTAAAACTAACCATAATGAAAAATTTATAATTAATCATACTACTAAATTCAGAGATAATTGCTATTAACCTTCTTCCATGATTCTTCCCAGTCTTTTTTTCAGTATATAATATATTAGCATTTTGCATAGTGGGACAATAAAGCATATACAGCTCTGCATCCTAATTTTTACCTTCAGTTAAACGCCATGGATATTTTCCATGTCATTAACATTTCCAAAATACCCTTAGATGACTAATTTAATAGATCATAGTATGCTTGAATCTCATTAAGCATCCCACCACTGTTGAATGTTTGGGTTGCTTTGAATGTTGTATGCTAATTGCAATGAACATTTTGCTCAAGTTTCTTGTTGATTCCTTAAGATAAATTCCTGAAAGTAGAATCATCATATCCATGGATACTGTTGAAATGCTGTCACACTCATTTCCCTCAGGAGTTCTGTCTGACCACAGCCCCACAAGTAGTTAACCCTAATTCACTGCAAATACGACAAAAATGGTAACTCTGTGCTGCCATAATTTTTATTTCTTAATCAAAGAGTGAGCATTTTTTGTAATTTTTCTTAAACAATTTAAACAATTTTTGTATGATGAAAGTAGTATAAACCCACTATGTTTTTATTTATAAATTTTAAATTTGCAATTGTACAACTGAGACATTTTATCATCAAAAATAATATTTTGCTTTTTATTGTTTGAATTCTATTCCAGTGAGAATTTACATTTTTACATGATAGGTTCACATATATATTTTAGGGACTTGCTTTTCACTGACATTTTCTCTAATCTTAAAGAAAAATTGGAGATATAGCTTTACAAGGCTACATAATTTCCTATTAATTGACTCTATAGTAATTTATTTAAACATTACCATTTTGTTAATCCTTGTTCTTGTTATGATTATTTTTGTTATTAGATAATGGTTTTTCATTGTTACTTAATTATCATTTGTTTGATTACAAATAAAGTTGTATTTTCAAAATGCTTATTAAACCTATGTACTTTTGCCTCTATGTATTATCAGTTTATTCCCCTTTTTCATATTCAAGCTGAATTTTTTCTTACTGATTTGTTACAGCTCTTTAGATTTTAAAGACACTAATCCTTTCTCAGTCATTTTTATAGCAAATAATTTTCCTATTTGGGTTGTTTGACCTTTTTTATTTTTTATTTGGCATACAAAAGCTGTACATTTTTATTTGGGGATAGGTACTCATGCTTTCCTTTGAGATTTTGTCCATTGCTTTTATGCATGTAAAATAAAAATCCTTTCCAATCCCAGCTCAGTTAAATATCCAGCTATATTTTCTTCCATATTTTAGTGTTTTTATGTTTTACACTGAATTCAATTTATATCAAACTTGTCTTAGCATATGGTATAAGTAAGTTGAGGTAACTTTTTTCCAAGTAACCAATTTCCTAGGTTTGTGTTTATGTTGAGGATTTCTTTTTTCATATAGAGAAACTTTTATATCTGATGACACTCACATATTGTCAAAATTACCTCTAAAAATACCTTAGATAGCATTCAAAATATTATATGCAGATATACAATCTGTCTATAAATTCAACACAGCTACTGTCTTCTCCATCATTAAACAATTGTTTAAATTAAAACAAAAGTATTACCTCAAGCGAACCAGCGAGCTTAAGTTACTGCTCTTTCAGCTCTAGAATAAGTCAATATGAGAGATTCTCGCGCTATGGGAGGCCCAAGGGAACTGAAACTGAAGAAACGTGGCTCTGGAAGCCAGGTGGAGAATCATCTGTTGTATTTACATTGTATACTTTCTGTAGGTGAGTCTAAGTCTTTCTCTGTTTCTGTCTTACCTCTAGCATAGAAAGAGATGTGTACAACACGATTGTACCGTAATCTTCTAAGAAACCCATCCGAGTACCTCTGCACTTGATAGTATCACATTTCTCTGCCTGCTTTTGCTGCCTTGGAGCTGACTTCACTCTTACTTCCTTCAGAGATAAACCCTGTGTTCCCCAGGGTTATCCTCCAAGCTAGAGCCCCATCCTAGACTCCACTCCGCCACTTCCCCCTGAGTGTCTTTATCTGGTATCTAGATTAGCATTCCCCAAAAGAAATATTATACAAGCAATACATCTCATTTTAAATTTTCTAGTAGCCACATTAAAAAAAAAGAAAAAGAAAAAAGTGAAATTAAATTTAGCAACATAGTTCATTTAATCCAATATAGCAATCATTTAAACATGCAATCAACATAAAAATTATTAAAATATTTTACATTCTTTTTTTTAATAGTAGGTCTTCAGAAATCTACTGTGTAGTTTATGCTTGCAGTAATCTCAGTTTGGACTAGCAACATTGCAAGCACTCAACAGTCACATGTGGTGAGTGGCTACATTGAACAGTACTTATTTAGAGGGCTTGCTAACAAACATAATCTCTTTATGCTTCTCCATCTAACCCATGAGCATCTCTATTTTTTAATGTGTTATGGATATCTTTTATATTCCAAGCCAACTTTGAAAACTAATTTCTCAATGACCCCATCCTCTAGCATATAAATAATAAGTGGAAGTTGAGAGCGAACTCTAACTTAATTTCCTCATTCCCTCTTTTGTGTCACCCATTTCTTTTCCTTGCATCCAAAACCTTTAAATACCATGTTTTCCCTAGAGCCTGTCACTTTCTATTGGTCAAAGGCAGTCCTGGGTACAGGGAAATACAAGAGGCATTGAGGATTAAGGAGGAGAACTGTCAATTTTTAAAAACTTGTGAGAGAAACAATAAGACATATTTCCTTTTCTTGGGTGGCTATAATTCTCTTTCCCCCAAATATGCATACCTCTCCACAATTCCAAGAAGATAAAAAATATAATTTTATTTTTAACTGAGATTGTGGAAAATCTATATTTTCTGGTTGCTACTTATTTTAGAATTATAAGCATTAGTAAAAAGAAAATATATGCCTTCTTTGGTAACCTGTTTTCAGAAAGGAGTATGCAAATGTGGCTTTTGATGGTATTGTTTTAAAATGAGTAAAATACTCTCAGTAAACTTTACAGTACTCTGAAACATGTTTTGTTAGAAAATCCTGTGGTAGTATCTAAAATTGTGTAAATCATCAGTTTTTAATCTGGCAGGAAGTAGATAGTGCCCCATTAAACTTCCGTAATTAAATTTTCCCTGTACTCCCCCATAGAACCATTATCTGAGTTTTCTAATTAACACAAGAGGAGGGAGTCAATTCAGATTGATGGGATCTAGAGCCATCCCCTTTCATTTTAATGACCTTTAATAAACTTTTATTACTATTGATATTGATAATTATAATACACCCTTTAATTCTGCAATGTGATTCTAAGGACCTTTTCAAAAATTGCAAAATTCACCTTTAAAGCTACAGTAGGCAGAATTTTATATTCCCAGTGCTGTATATTTAGGACAGCGACTGTAAGTGAGCTGAAGGGTAGTCAAGCTTCATGTCCACAGCTGTCCCCTTCCTCAGCCCACAGAGCAGGCCCTCAGTCTCCTCTCCGTGCAGCCACCTTAGTTCACAGCACAGAGCCCTCCCTACAGCCCCAAGAATGGCAACTGGGCTGAACTGAGAGGTGGTTTGCTGAAAATACAGGGGGTAGGCAAAGTTCATTAAATTCATTTTGCTTTCAATTGGAAAGGCACTGAGACCAAGAGGTCGGATGTCCAACATGATGTTTATAGGCAATGTAGCCTGGTTTTCCGAATGTTTTCATGAAACTTTTTTTGTAACTTTTTTTATTGTATAGTATAACTATCTACAAAGCAAAGAAAAAAAAGCAATAGTTGTCAAAGCACTCTTCAATAAGTAGTTACAGGACAGATCCCACAGGAGCTACCATACGATCCTCTCATATTTTTCCTTTTAGCTGCTCCAGAATGTAGGAGGCTAGAGGGCTCTAATTTTTATCATCACAATCAACTTTTTTCCCTTCCTTTTTTATGAAAAAAGGACACATATACAAAAAAGCTATAAATTTCAAAGCACAGCACCACAATTAGTTGTAGAACATATTTCAGAGTTTGACATGTGTTACAATTTCATAATTTTAGGTTTTTACTTCTAGCTGCTCTAAGATACTGGAGACTAAAAGAGATATCAATTTAATGATTGAGCATTCATATTCATGTGTTAAATCCTATCTTCTATGTATAACTTTATAATCACCTTTGATGTTTCTATACTTCTCTTTAGGGGTGTTTGGGCTACGGCAATTCTAAATTTTTCATATTGGAAGGGTATGTCACTAACATGGGATAGGGAGATGGAACTATTTGGTGTTCTGCAGAGGCTGGGCTAGGTTTCAGGGCTTATCTGGACCATGGACCCATCTGAATGTTGTAGGTTTCTAGAAAGTTACTCTTATGCATGGAACCCTTGTGGAATCTTATACATTGCCTTAAGTGTTCTTTAGGATTGGCTGGAATGCTCTTGGCTGGGGTTGGCAAGTTATGACAGGTGGCAAGGTCTAACTGAAGCTTGAGTAAGAGCAACCTCCAGAGTAGCCTCTCGACTCCATTTGAACTCTCTCTGCCACTGATACTTTATTAATTAAACTTCCTTTTCACCTTTTGGTCAGGATCCCACAGTGCCCATGTCTGGATTCATCCCTGGGAATCCTCTCCCACATTGCCAGGGAGACTTTCACCCCTGGATGTCATGTCCCATGTAGGGGGGAGGGCAATGATTTCACTTGCAGAGTCGGGCTTAGAGAGACTGAGGCCACCTCTGAGCAACAACAGAGGTCCTCCAGAAGTAACTCTTAGGCATGACTTTATGTAGTCTAAGCTTCTCCACTACCTACATAAGCTTCACAAAAGTAAGCCTCATGATCAAGGGCATGGCCTATTGATTTGGGTGTCCCTGAAGTTTGACACAGTATGAGGGGATTCCCTGATGGTAAAATTTAATAGTTCCATATTGTTTCTTCTGTTCATGAAACTTTTGTAAGAGCTTTTGCAAAATTCTGCATCCTTTCAGAGCTGCTATTTGGGTCAATGGAACTGATTCCTTCAGTTCAGTAAATGAATTTGCCTCTACAAAATCACAAAAGATAACGTGTGTTGGACTTCTAGTGCCTTAGTTAAAGAAATCCAAAATTGTGAATTTGAGAACTGCCAAGCTCATGGTATTTAGGGGAGAATTAACAGGATACTTTCATAACCTTCTCATATTAAAAATGAGAATTAAAATATTTTATGCCATAAAAGTGTGGTGAGGATTAAATGTGATAAGGTATATAATGTGCTTAGCATAGTCTCTGCTCAACCAATTTTACGTCTCATTTTTATGGTACATATTGTTTTTATAGTACCTTACCTATTCTTTTTACCAATGTTCAGGTGTTTAGAGCTTTAGTATTTCAATTTATGAACATTAAATAATTTCAATATTATGGAAAAAATACATATATATTTAAAGTCTAGACTTACCTAGAGAAGATTGTAAGGATCTGCTCAAGATCACAAATACAAGATCATTAATGCAAAGGTTTCATACTTTAACTGTCAGAGTGATCTAAGTTTGAGATTGTGCAGGTCCGTTGTTAAATGACAGCAGAAAAAAGGAAAAATCTGAGGAGAAGCTTAAAAGGTAATAATCATGGTTTATATTTCTGAATTTTCAATAAAATATAGATGTTTTCATAGCACTTGTTGTAGAGAAGTCCCATTTCTGGACATTTTGGAGTAATGGGGAACAAACATACCCTTCCACTGAAAACAACTAAAAAGTGGGAAAAATACATGAGGCAATGGTTTTTGCACAGCAGAGAAGTATCATCAGCTAGAGAAGAGAAATAAATGAAGGGTGCCACGTGTCAGCCCTAGCTTTCTGTTTGTACTCACTTTCCAGACCGTGGTTCGGCGAACATGGCAATCTCAATGATTGGAAGAGACACAGATCAGCATTTAGGAAGCTTGAGGTGGCTACGAGGAAACAGCTGTGTGGAGAAAGAATTTCAGAACGATTCACAGCAGCCCACTGAGTCGAAGCTATAGAAGCAAAAGGGAAAAAAAGTTCATGAGGGCAGGAAAACGGCAGCTGAAAAGTTGTATAGTGAACATTCCTAGCGCTCACACAGGACTGAGAGACACTTTCATTGGAGACTCAAAATAGGTCACACTTTAGTAGTGATGCTAAGCCACTAGAATAAAGGATATTCTAGATTGGGGATCAGAAAAGCATGGGCCAAATCTAGTTGATGGCCTGTTTTTGTAAGTCCTATGAACTAAGAATGGCTTTTACTGGTATAGTAGCTTATGAAAAAACAAAGGGAAAAAAATGTACAGCAGACGTAGGTGAGCTGCAAAACAAGATATTTAGTACCTTGTTCTTCATAGGAAATGTATAGTGACCTGTGTTATATATGTGCCTTAAAAATCACTCAGTGGAAACAGGCCCAGAAAAGACAGAGATGAAAGAACAGGCATACAAGGACTTCAAAAAACTACTGCAAATATGTTCAAAGATTAAAGGGAAACATGGATGTAATGAGGAGAGAAATAAGGGATGTTATCAATGACCCAAAAAGAACTTCTAGAGCTGAGAAAAGCAATGCCCTAAATGAAAAATTTACTGAGTGAAATTAATAGATTAGATTTTGTAGAAAAATAGTGAATTTGTAGACATAGCAATAGAAGTTATCCAAACTGAAGTACAGAGGGAAAAAAGAATGAAAAAATAATGAACAGAGCTTTAGTAACCTATGCGACTGAAAGGTTTAGGAGGCAAAAGGGTGAGAAAGAACGATAGACCGGGAAATTTAAAGCGGGCGGGTTTATTTCTGCGCTCCCAGGCTGAGCTTACCAAATCCAAGATGGAGGGAGGTGAGTCAGCGCCTGGGTGATGGCGTGGGCGGTTTTTAAGCAAGGGGGTCAGGTGACATCCGGAAGGGGCGGTTCTCCAGAAGTCAGGTGGTCAGAAGGGGCGGGTCTCCGGAAGTCAGCTGTTCGGAAGGGGTGGTTCATCAGTCCCAGAAGTCAGGTGTCTGGAAGGGGCAGTTCATCAGTTCCGGAAATCGGGTGTCCGGAAGGGGCGGTTCTCCGGAAGTCAGGTGTCCGGAAGGGGCGGTTCCAGGTGCCATGTGGGGAGGGGCGACACAGCCTCCACAGCTGCAGTTGCGGTGCCCTTCCCGGTTCCCCCGACCTAACAGGGACAATATAAAATCGATTGACATCTATGTAATTGAAGTCCTAGAAAAGATGTAAGGAGAAAAAAATATGTTAGGAAAATGGTCAAAACTTTCCAAATTTGATGAATCCAAGAAGCTCAATAAACCCCAAGTAGGATGAATTAAAAGAAGCCATACCAAGACCGATCATAAGCAAATAGCAAAAAAAAAAAAAAAAAATTGGTAGAAAAGAAAATATTAAGCAGTCAGAGAAAAAGGACACATCACACATAGAACTAAGTAAGCACGGCTGTGAACTTATCTCAAACTAGGCAGCCATGTTCTGAAAGAAAAGCTTTCAATCTAGAATCCTATATCCACTCAATGCACCATTGAAAAATGAAGGTCTGTACTAGGAATTAGCCATTGGAATTTGACATTTAAAAACAATACCACTTATACTAGTATCAACAAATGAAATATTAAAAAAAAAAATGTACAGGAACCAAATGCAGAAAACTACCAAAACTCTGATGAAATAAATCAAAGAGCACCTAAATAAATAGAAAAATATTCCATGTCCATGGATTAAACGATAAAATATGGTTAAGATGTCAATTCTGCCCAAAAAGACCGCGGGGGGCGCGGCGGGCCCAGCCCCGGCCGGGGGCAGCGGCGGAAAGGGCGATGGTTTGCTACACCCAATGGCGGTTGTAATCGACCAGCTCCGCCACGAGGACGTGCAGCTCCAGCTCAGCCGTAGTTAGAAGTTCTCAACAACTGTTCTAGCACCTGGAGCAGAAAGGACTCGAACTGAACTGCTACCATCTCCTAGTGAGACAATGCATGATGAAGAGGAGGTGCTGTTAGCGCTTGCTGAGCAGCTGGGAAATTTCACTGGCCTTGTAGGAGGTCCCGACTTTCCCCCTGTCTGGTGCCTCCTTTGGAAAGTCTGGTGACCATGGAAGAGACTGTGGTTCGAGAGGAGGCTGTGGAATCCCGGAGGCAGATCTCCCAGGAGCATGCATCTGTTGCCTTGGAAACTGTTTCCTACCTCTGGTGAAAGGCCTAGCAAGTGGGGATTAGATCACTTCTAGCATATCTGCACGTGATTTTGTTCAGTGTTTGCTATCCCAGGGCTTCACATGCTGTCAAGGCTGAAATTAGACAGCACATCTGTTCCCTGAGCTCAGATGACACACCAATGGTCTGCATTGTTTCCAAATTGGGTGAATTTGCAAAAGTTCGGGAATTACAGAGTGTGGAAAGAGAAATTGTTGGGTGAATTTGCAAAAGTTCTGGAATTAGAGAGTGTGAAAAGAGAAATTGTCTCATTGTTTGCTAATCTAGCATTGGGTGAGCAGGATTCAGTGTGCCTCCTGGCTGTGGAAGCTTGCCTCAGCTTTGCTTGGTTACTGTCTCCGGAAGACCTTGAGGCTTTGGTGTTGCCTCCAACAGGGAGCAGAAGACGAATCTTGGCGTTTTCGCTGTATGGTAGCTGACAGATTTTCAGAGCTCCAGAAAGCTGTGGGACCTAAAATCATCCTAAATGACCTCATCCCCACCTTTCAGAACCTTCTTAAAGGCTGTTAAGTGGAAGTCCTAGCAGCTGCTGCCCATGGAATTTGTGAGAACTTGCCCACTGAAAGTAAGGAAATTAAAATTATGAGTCAAATCCTGCCCTATATAAAGTAACTGGCATCTGATACCAACCAACGTGTCAAATTTGCTCTAGCTTCTGTAATTATAGGATTGTCTACCATTTGGGGTAAAGAGAATGCCATTGAACGTCTTCTATCTCTTTGTTTTGTTTTGTTTTGTTTTTAGCTCAGTTAAAGGACGAGTGTCCTGAAGTTCACTTGAATATCATTTCCTATTTGGATTATGTAATGAAGTGGTTGGAATCCGTCAGCTCTCTCAGTCTGGTTAAAGATGCCAAGTGGAGGGTCCACCTGGCCATGATTGAGTATATGCCATTGTTGGCCGGCCAGCTGGGTATGGGATTCTTTGATGAAAAGCTAATTTCTTTCTGTTTGGCCTGGCTTGTGGACCATGTATATGCTACTCGAGAAATTGCCATAAACAACCTGATGAAACTAGTTCAGAAGTTTGGTACAGAGTGAGCACAAAATACCATCGCTCCCCATGTGTTAGTAATGACAGATGAGCCTAACTACTTGCATAGAATGACCGCTTTGTTCTGCATCAATGCACTGTCTGAAAACCTGTAGTCAGAAAATAACCACTAAGCAAACACTGCCCACCATATTCCAAATGGCAGGAGACCAAGTAGCAAATGTTCATTTCAATGTGGCCAAATCATTACAAAAAAAACTGGACCAATTCTAAATACTGATGCTATACAGAGGGAAGTTAAACCAGTACTACAAAAGTTAGGCCAGGATGAAGAAACGTGGATGTCAAATGCCTTGCCCAGGTAGCTGTAAGTGTTCTTGCATTGACATAATGAAGAACAGGAGGGAAAAGACTGCTAAATTCTTATCACAGATTTCTAGTGAATGTGTTCTTAAACTGGGTGGAGAAAAAAAAATGGAAAACCTTCAAGATTTCATTCACACAAATGGTAACAACTTACAAGAAATCATATTTCAGGGACTTGATTCTTTCTATAGATGGAAAATGGGATTGTTTTTTAACTGTCTTCTTTGTTGGGGTGATTATTTAATTAACTCTTATTGTTTCTGATCAATTCCTGACATTTGGTATAGTCATCTCTTGATTTTTCTCCTAATGATTTATCCGGGACTTTCTGGGCTTCTGAATCTTCACTGTATATTGGTCCTCAGCCACTTAATATTCCGCACAAAGCCGGCATGGGTTTGGACTCAGACATGGAGTGGAGTGAGTGTCTTGATTTTTACATATATCTGTGTGTCTCCAAACATGATTTGGAATAGCTTATTTTATGCAAGTCTCCATTTAGGAGACATATCAAGATTTGACTGTAGTGAAAGCCGCATTCTCCTGAGTAATGCTGATCTGCATCAGTGTCTCCCATGGAAGGGTAGAAAAGCCCAGGGTTAGTGTATTGATCACCTTCATTTTTATTTGCTCAATTTTGACCGTAATCATGTCATTCAGAAACCTAACTTGTGGACGCATCTTGCTGCTAATGGGTGATACTGAAACCTAGTTGAATCTCAATGGCTTACCACCGTAACTGCATTCAAAAATATTTCTCTTTTCTTCTGAGAAATTTTAAATTGTGTGCCTCCTAATAAGCAGATCTGTTTCATTGTGAGATTTCACTTTTGTGTTTTCCATGAGCAAAGGAACCGCTGGAATAATTCTGTGCGGACTGGCCCACTCTTTACCCAGTTGTGCTTCCAGCATTGTTACGGGGCACAGCACCTTTCCAAACTGAAGTTTCATTACTAATTTTTTTATATGGATGATGCCAAAGTCTTAACATTTGAAATGTTTGTTTTTCTGCTTTTATGGTGAAACCTCATTAATTCCCTCTGGAAGTTAAGATAATGGGTTAAGCTGAAAGGTTTGCTGAAGCAAATTAATAGTCTATGTGAACCACTTAAGAAATATTTTAAAGCTCTTTTTAAAAATCACCCATTTACAGTTGATATGCCAGTTACCAACCACGCTTCTCAATTATATTAAAATGCCTTCCTTGGGGACCCTTCGGAAGCCTCATTTTTTTTTAGATGTATTCAATTACTTTTATTCTTAAAATATATACATATGTATTCCTTGGAGAATTTAAATATTTTTCTTAATTTATTTACATTTTTAACCTATCCAAATTCAACCTTGTCCCTAATGAATTTTAAATTAATAAGTTTTACCTTAGCTTATTTTCTCTCAGCACAACTTAATATTTAGTTTGCTTATTTCCATTTTGTTTTTTAATTATTTGTTTCATTTACAACCTCCTTGTCCTGCCTGTTCTGATTTGTGAAAGCCAAAGACTCTTATAAAAATGTATACATTAAACAATTACATAAAATGAAGATTGACTAAATAGTTTCAATTTTTTCTTAGTTTTAGAAATCAGAAATTATCTGCCTGCATTTTGAAACTGCCAAATTATAGTAAATTTCCATTTTATTATTTTGGGGGCCAAGGATTAAATATTTTCCTAAGCAAAATATTTTCTGCTTTCTCATTTTAATATCTTGAACTCTTATGCTGTAAACATTTTAATTTTAGTTTCATGGCTCTTCATTTTTATTCCCTACACAGAGGGAAGTTCTTCATTGAACTTCATATTTGAGAGAATAGTGTCACAATTCTTGAAACAAATTTGCGCATCCATTGCTTTATTGTTTGGGAATGTTGGTGATTTGAAGATAATTTAAAATTCCGTTGTTGGCTTCCAAAGCGAAGCTCTGTACATTGTCCTCTCTGTCGTGAGACTGTGTTAAAGGGAGAGAGAACGAGCCTTTGCTTTCTCCAGCACAGTTCAATGAGCCAGTGGGACCTTCTTTTTAATGCCTCAGTGATACATTGTTTCTTTTTCACTTAGGTGGTAGGAAGTCCCTTTTGTTCCTCATAGTTAGGTTATTTTTCCAAGGATTAGTTTTCCTACTTTGATTTCACTAGATTGTAAATTCCATGAGTTCTGTAAGGGCAGGACTCCTTGTCTGTTTTGTTTTCTGTGTCACTAGCACTTACATCATCGTCTGCTGTACGTGGTAGATGATCAATAAAAATGTGTTCAATGAATGAAAAAAACAAAGATTCAATGCAATCCCAATCGAAATTCCAGCAAGCTATTTTGTAGATATCAACTTAGTGATTCTAAAGTTTATATATAAAGACAAAATGCCTATAATATTGGGCGGGCCATGGTGGCTCAGTGGCAGAGTTCTTGCCTGCCATGTTGGAGACCCAGGTTCGATTCCCAGAGCCTGCCCATGCAAAAAAAAAAAAAAAAAAAAAAAAAAAAAAAAAAAAAAAAAAAAAAGAAAAAGAAAAAGAAACAAAGCAAAATATCTAGACTATCAACACAATTCTGAAGAAGAACAAATATGGCGGACTTTGCTACCCAATTTTAGGGTTTGCTGCACTATCTATCAAGTTATGAAAAGAAACAGATAAATCTTAAAGGTCTATTTCTAAATTAAAGAGTCCAGTCTCAAAAGTCTATATACTTAGATTACAATTAAATGGCATTCTGGGAAGGGCAAAGTTATTGGAACAATAAAAATATCAGTGGTTTCCAGAGGTATGGGAGTAGAGGATAATGGAGGGAGAGGGTAAGTAGGGATTTTTAGAGTACTGAAAGTATTCTGTATGATACTGCAATGGTAGATACATGACACCATGCTTTTGACAAAACTTATTGAATTTAAGAACACAAAGAGTGAAATACGAAGCTATTGAATTTTAGAAACACAAAGAATATAAATGAATTTGAAAAAAATAGTTTAGAAGGTCAGGAGAATAGCAGAATGGAATGCATGAAAGTACTCACTTTCATTTTTCTTATATCTGTATTTTTATTAGAACCATTTGAGTATTAGTACCTTTTATTAATTAAAAGGGTCAATTTGGAGTTTGCTGTTAAACTGTTTTTTGGTTTCCTACAAATATGAGTTATCTTTATTGGCTTCTATATGGAAAGTCAATGAACTTCCATACACTATAATATACTGTAAATGTATTATTTTGTTACCTAATAAATCAGTGAATTAACATGTAAGCTTTTAGCAAATGTGAGCAAAAATTGAAATCATAAGTGTTAGTGGCCATTTTGTAACAAGTGAAAGGATAGTGCTTTCAATGAACACTGGATTTCTTATCTTTGAAATATCTTGAACTGCTTATTGCTCAGAACTTAAATAAGCACACCAGCATTTCATTTGTTCATCCGTAAGGTGAAATATTTTACTTTTCACTGGAGAAGACAAAAACAGGGTGGTCTTCATGTTATTGTTTTATACAAGTGACAAAAATGTACCTTGCCTTGTTTAGAGGGTAATTCGTATTTATATTTTTTAAAAATGGAATGCAGAATGTGACAAGACAATCTAATTGCCTTATATATATATATATGCATAAAACAAACTTTCTGAAGTAGGTGAGGAAAAAAGTTGCTGACCTAAGTAACTTTATAAATGAGTAAAATCTGTAAAACTAAAAAGAAACTGCACATAAGATCTATACTTTAGCTGGAGGCAAACAACAACTGCCACCCAAGAATTTTATATTTGGTGAGACTTATTTCAAAAATGAGGAAGAGATTTAGACATTTTCAGATTAACAATAGCTAGGGGAGTGTATCACCATTAGATTGGCCTCACAAGCAATGCTAAAGGGAATTCTCCAGACTGAAAGGAAAGGACAGTAGATACTGGTTCAAAGCAGCGTAAAGAAACAAAGATATGGTAAAGGTGACCATTTGGATAATTATGAATGCTAGTATTATTATATTGTATTGTTTGGTATTTAACATCACTTCTTACTTTCTACAGATGCTAAAATGCAAATGTATAAAAAGTAATGATAAATCCAGCTTTTTGGACTTACAGTGTACAAAGAAAAACTGGTATTAAGTACAAAAAATAAACGGTGGGGGACAGAAGGGTATAGGAAAGTATATGTGTATGCTATTGAAGTTAAGTAGATATCAAAGCAAATTTTATTGCTATATACTTAGGATGGTAATAGATGAAAACTATACTGAGATAGAAGTGAGAAGGCACTCAATATGGTACAATGCAGAAAAGCAAGTAAATTTAAAAGTGGGCATTAATTGATATGAGCGACAAAAAAAGTATAAAACAAACAAAAGCTAAAGAGCAAAATGGCAGAAGAAAGTCCTGTATTTTCATAGTGACTTTAAATGTAAACAGTAAACTCTGCAGTCAAAAGGCAGAGATTGGCAGAATGGATAAAAAAAAAAAAAAAGCAGAAACCAACTATATGCTATGTGTAAGAGACTCACCTTAAATTCAAAGATACAAATAGGTTGAGGGTGAAAGGATGGAAAAAATATACCCATACAAATAGTAAAAGAAATATATCCATGCAAAAGAGAGCTGGGGTGGCTATTCTAATATCAGGTAAAATAAACTTTAAGTAAAGAAAAACAGTTATAAGGGATAAATGGTCATTATATACTAATGAAAGCACAATTCAACAAGATGTAACAATTATAAATACATATGCACCTAACAGCAAAGCCACCAAATATATAAAGCAAATATTGACAGATTTGATATAGGCATTGATGATTCTACATTAATAGTCGAAGACTTTAACACACCATTCTCAATAGTAGAACATCTAGTCAGATGATCAATAAGGAAATACAGGACTTGAATGACACTCTAAACCAACTAGACCCAACAGATGTATATAGAATATTGCACCCAGCAAAAACAGAATAAACATTCTTCTCAACTACCCATGGATCAATCTCCTGGATAGATGAATGTCGGGTCATAAGCCTCAATAAATTAAAAAATATTGAAATCATATAATGTATATACTCTGGCCACAATGGAATGAAATAAAAAATCAATAATAGAAGGAGGAATGGAATATTCAAAAATATGTGGAAATCAAACACATACTCATAAACAACTGATGGGTTAAAGGGGAAGTCAAAAGCAAAATTAGGAAGTATCTTGAGGGGAATGAAAATACAGCATAACAAAATTTATGGATGCCACAAAAAAGCAGTGCTGAGAAAGAAACTTATAGCTCCAAATGTTCACATTAAAAAAGAAGACAGACTTCAAATCAGAAACCTAACCTTAAAACCAGAAGAACAAGAAAAAGAAGAGCAAATTAAATCCAAAGTCAGAAGAAGGAAGGAACTAACAAACATTAAAGTGGCGATAAATGAAACAGAAACCTTAAAAACAATAGGGAGAATAAACACAAAGTTTTCTTCTTTAAAACGATCGATAAAATTGAAAAACATTTAGCTGGACTGACAAAGAAAAATGAGAGAGTATACAAAGAATGAAAATCAGAAATGTAAAGGGGGCATTACTGCTGACCCTGCTGATATCTACCTAGTGACTCAAGAAAAACAGATCATGTAAAGAGATGAGCAAGAGGGATTTACCCCAGGTATGCAAGGGTGTGGTGCAACATAAGAAGACCAATTAATGTTAATATACCACAGTTACAGAATGTGAAGTCACATAGTAATCTTCTCAATGCAGAAAAGGCATGTGAAAAAATCCAGTACCCCCTTCTTGGTAGAAATACTTAGAACACTAGGAATAGAAGGAAACTTTTTCAACGTGATATGAAAACCCACAGCTAACATCCTACTTAATAGTGAAAGACTGAAAGCTTTTCCTCTGAGATTAGATATATATTCCTAGGATGTTCACTTTCACCACTGTTACTTATTTTTTTTAAACATAACAACATACAACCACCAACATTCTTACCATATGATCATTCCATTCTTGGTATATAATCAATAACTCACAATATCATCACATAGTTGCATAATCATCACCATGCTCATTTCTTAGAACCTTTGTATCAATTCAGAAAAAGAAATAAAAAGAAAAAAGAAAATAAAAACTCATACGTACCATATCCCTTACCCCTCCCTCTCATTGATTGCTAGCATTTCCATCTACCCAATATATTTTAGCCTTACCACTGTTATTTAACATTGTACTGGAAGTTCTCACCAGAGCAGTTAAGTAAGAAAAAGAAGTAAAAGCCACCCAAATTGGAAAGGAAGAAGTAAAACTTTCCTTCTTTGCATATGATTTGACTCCATATACAGAAAATCCTGAAAAATCCCCACCAAAGCTCTAAGAGCTAAAGGATGAACCCAGTAAGTGGTGAGGTACAAGGTCAACACCCAAAATCAGCTGCGTTTCTATACACAAGCAATAAACACTCAGAAGTAAAAATCAAGAAAAAAAATTCCATTCACAATTGCAACTAAAATAATCAAATATCTGGGGAAAATATAAACAAGGATATAAAGGACTTGCACATAGAAAAGTGTAAAATATTTTTAAAGGAAATTAAAGAAGACCTAAATAAATGAAAGAATATTCTGTGTTCATGGATTGGAAGACTAAATATCTTTAAGATGTCAATTCTGTCTGTTCCAGTTTGAAAGTATTATGGACCCCAGAAAAGCTTTAATCCTGATCCATCATGTGCGAGCAGCTGTTTCTTTTAATCCAGATTCAATACTGTAGGTTGGAAACTTTTGATTAAGATTATCTCCATAGAAATGTGGCATGTCCAATTGTGGATATGACCTTTTGATTAAATAGAGATGTCACTCCCCCCATTCCCTATGTGTCTTGATCAGTTTTCTAGAGTCTTTAAGAGGGGAAACATTTTGGAGAAACCTCAGAAATGACGGAGCTGACAGAGAGCGAACTAAAAGGAACTTCAGAGCAGATGCTGACACTTGGAGAACAGAGACATGGATGTTTGGAGCTGCTTGGAGTTCAGCAGACATCGTCACGAGATGGTGAGCAAGCCAGAACCTGGAGTGAGAGCCAAGGGAAGCCAAGAGATGAAAGTCAGCGCCAGAGAAGCAAAGTGAGGAACCCCCAGAGGAACAGAGGTTGAAATCAACAGAGCCCAGGAGCAAGGGGCCAGAAGATGCCAGCCATGTGACAACCCAGCTGACAGAGGTATGTTCCTGACCCATAGGCCTTCCTTGAGTTAAGGTATCTTTCCCTGGATTCCTTAGTTTGGATATTTTTTAGGCTTAGAACTGTAAACTTGTAACTTATTAAATTCCCTTTTTAAAAGCCATTCCAGTTCTGGTATATTACATTCCAGCAGCTTTTACAAATTAAAACACTACCCAAAGTAACTTGCAAATTTAATGAAATCCCAATCAAAGTTCCAACAACCTTCTTTGCTGAAATGGAAAAGTCAATCATCAAATTTATATGGCAGGCAAGGACCTCCAAATAGTTAATGCCAGCTTGAAAAAGAAGAACGAACTTGGAGGACTCACACCATCTGACCTTAAAACTTATTATAAAGCCACAGCAATCAAAACAGCACGGTACTGGCACATGGAATATAGGTTACCAGGGGCTAGAGGCTGGGGTGGGTGTGAGGAGTAAGGGAGAGGGAATGGGAAGTTAAAGCTTAAAATGTACAGGTTCCTATTTGTAATGACGGAAACGTTTTGGTAATTATGGATAGTGGTAATGGAAACACAACCTGTGAACCCCAATTAACAGGACTGGAACATATCTCTGACTAAAAGGGGAAATTTTAGATTGTATATAGGATAACAGAATTAAAAATTTTAAGAGTCCATGGAATTACATTGCACAAACAGTGACTCCTAAGTTAAACCATGGACTTTAATTAATAGTGCAATGATTAACATGTGCTATTGTCAATTGTAACAAATGCTCCACACCCATGCATGGTGTTTGTAGTAGGGTGGGATATGGGAATCCTATATGTTATGCATAATTTGTCTGTGATCTGCAAATTTTCTAATAAAAAAACTTTAAAGAGAAGAAAGATGCAAAAGACTATACATC
>PVIY010038414.1:0-23938 GCA_004026745.1 Myrmecophaga tridactyla | reverse complement strand
AGTAAAGCTGTACTGAGTTCCTAGTATGTGCCAGGCACTTCATTAAACCCATACATTTGTAACAGTGGCAACCTGTCCAATCAGGTGGTTTTTTCCCACAAAGCTCAGATCCTGGGGAGTCGGTAACAGTGGGAAAAGCAGATTCAACGCTGACCTAGAGTTGAGGTTTTGCTGGGAAGGAAAGTGAAAGGTGAAAAGTGGGGATCTGAGGTGTGGCAGGCACTAGTAGAGAGCAGTTCACACAATCAAGCATGAGGTCCAGCTAATAAAAACATCAGTTCCTCCCTAAACTCTGGCCTGGTCAGAATTTTATGGAGCTATCCCCCCTCCGCAGCTTTTTCCCAGTACATTCATCACCCTATGTTGCGAAACGATAAATATACCAGACAAAGGACTAAGAGTACTGGGTTTCACCCTAGACCCGCCACCACCTGTCTGTGCAACCTAATAAAACCACTCACCATCTCCGGGCTTATTTCCCACGTCTATGAAATAGAGCAAAATTCAGCTAAATTGCCAGAAAAATATGTACAGAGCAACTACACTGTGCCTGGCACTGTGCTCCATGCTAAGACCCAAGAGAAAAACCATTTCCCTCCTCAAGGAATTCACAGTTAACAAGAAATACAGATATATATTTAATCTATAATTACAAACTGGGGTCTTAGCTCAGACAGAAGGTTCTGCAGGATACCACAATGACAGTTACTAATACCCTATGCTTGTGGGCCACCAAATTTGGGCTAAATTTTATCAGAGTTATTTTTTTAATCTTTCACAACAACTTCTGGAGTGGGTACTATTATTATATTCCCATTTTACTGATGGAAGAATTGAGGCTTATATAGATTCATGCATTTACCAAAGGCCTCTTCTAAAGTTAAATTTCTCTACTGACTCTTCAGTTCTTATCTCAAAAAGGTGGCTGTGTTTCAAGCAAACTAGATGACTTCAACTGCTCCTCCATTACTTCTGGTCCAGAGCTCTTCAGAAGAGATGTGAAATGATGTGAAATGCTAATTTGATACATACCCACAAAAACAACACACTCTTGTCTGGGCTGACTCATACTCTTGGTTGAACAACACTATTTATTTACAGGTCCTGCCTTGGATATAGAACAATTATGGAAAAACGTTGTCATATCACTTTGTCATACCACCGAAAAGGACTTAGAATCTGAAATGCTGACACAAAGTTCAGATCTGCTGGAAAATATCTTTAAATTGCAGAATATCTTTTTTTTAAATTTTTTTAACTTTTTAATTTAAAAAAAAAATTTAATTAATCATAGTTTTTTTTTAAAATGTAGACTATATTTTAACATTAAATAACAAGGTGAAAAGTTTCAAATTCAACGACTTATGCAATCCCTTAGCCATTTTTAAGGCTAAGGTGTTCTTCCCCACCCACAAGTTAAAGAATCAAACAGCTTTAACAATCATGTTTAAAAGAGTGTAAAGCCAGGATGACTGTTACAGTGTTAATGTTTAAATTGATGTTTCAAATACTCCAACTAACCTAAGCAGAAATGTTAATAGGCTATTGGTCTTTTTTTTGGAGGTATAATTTATGTACCATAAAATGCCTTGTTTCCTCATAAAACCCAATTATTTCTAACACGGTTTCAGAGTTGTACAACCATCACCATAATCCAGTTTCAGAACATTTCCCTTATCCCAAACACATCCCCCATGGCAGTTTACAGTCATCCCTCATTCTTACCCCAAGCCCCAGACAGTATTAATCTCCTTAAGTTATCAGAGAATAGCCTTTTCGGAACATTTCATGAGATGGGATCATAAAAAAATGAGATCTTTTGCACCTGATTTCTTTCACTTAGCCAGTGTTTTTGAGGTTCATCCATCTTGTAGCAAATAACAGGACTATGTTCCTTTGTATTGCCGAATAGTGTGCTTTTGTACGGATATCCCATATTTTGTTTAGCCTTTCACCAGTGAGTGGACATTCAGACTGGGTGGTGGCTGGGAGTTACATACCCCAGAAAAACATTCTTAATCTTACACTATTCCTGTGGGTGTGAACCCACTATAAATAGGACCTCTTGATGAAGTTTGAGTTAAGGTGTGGCCAAACTGAATTAGGATGGGCCTTAATCCTTTTACTGAAGACCTTCTAAAGAAGACCACTGAGAGAGAAGTCTTGGGAGAAGCAAGAAGCTGGAAGTCAAAAGAACCCAGAAGAGAAAGGAAAAGATGCTGCCATGTCCATTGCCATATGACCAAAAAGCCAAGGGACCAAAAGGATTGCCAGCCAGCTAGAAAACACTAAGCCCAGGAGAAAGCAAATCTCTTAGCCTCTGAAACAATGAGCCAATAAATCCCTATTGTTAAACCAATACATTATATGGTATTTGTTTTAGCAGCTAGGAAACTAAGGTAAGTTGTTTGTGATTTTTGAAAATTATAAATAAGATTGCTATGAACATTTACGTACAAGTCTTTGTGGGGGAATATATTTGCATTTCTCTTGGATAGATATCTAGGAATGAAATTGTTGATTCATGTAGTAGATTAATGTTTAATTTTTTTTCACTTTGTTTTACTTTATTTTTGATATGTAACTTTAAGAAACTACCAAACCATTTTCCAAAGTGGCTGTGCCATTTTACACTGGCTTGTACACATTTATTCCAAGAGCAATGGCTTGTCTCCAGTTGGTTTTATTGAACACAAACCACCTTTCAGTGTCTCTCAAGGGAAAGAACAAGCTCTGCCAGAAAGCTCTTTGGAATCTTCAAACAGAGAAAGTGAACCATTGCTGCAGAAATGCTTTCACTACACATTATCCAATTTGAAAATGATAGGCTTACTAGGGTACAATACATCCCTGGTGCTACACTGACTTAGCGTTGTCCATCAACCAGCTGTTTGAACTGTGCTCCATGTACTAGTGTATATGATCCCACAAATTTATATAAAACCAACATCTTTGGAGGCAAAATTGGATTGGAATCCTCATCTACTACTTGCTAGCCTTGGGTAAGTCACTTAGCTTCTCTGAACCTCAGCTTCTTCATTTGGAAAATGGAGATAAAATACTTTGCTGAGTCATTATGATAATTAAATATAATAAATGTAAACCTGTCAAGCAAACTGCAAGGCAAATCATGGTCTTTAAATAAGTAATAGGAGTTATTATTCTTCAATGTATATACAAATATACCTGCACACATGAACATGTCATTATGCTATCCAATGATTCAACAGGATATTTACTGAGTACATGGCCTGTAACATAAATCTCCCAATCCTGGAGATGGGAAAAAAAGGTAGCTGCATTTTTCAGTTCTCTTCATTTATTTTGCATAGCTTCTTTTACATCAGTCTTCCCGTCTGCACTGACTGGTTGCCACTGAGCCAAATTTTTTAACATGTATATTCTGATTACCTATGAAGGGATAGAGATGTCACCGAATCAGACTGATTAAATGAGCTTATTGAGACTAGGAGACAATGCTGATCCATTGCTGCCTGGCTACTCAAGAAGATGAAGAAATGATAAGAGGGCCGGCCACAGTGGCTCAGCAGGCAGAATTCCTGCCTGCCATGCTGGAGACCCGGGTTTGATTCCCGATGCCTGCCCATGTGAAAAAAAAAAAGAGAGAGAGAGAGAAATGGTAAGAAAGATGGTCCCCTAGCAGTGGCAGCTGAGACTTACCCAGTCGCAAGTGGGTAAGACAAAGGCCTGGCTCCCAGAATTCACGTAGGAGAACTTGCAGTGAACATAAACTGGCAGCACTTCAGTAAACTGGCAGCACTTCAACCCTACCCACCTCTGCCCGGGACCACCAAACTACAGAACATAATTCTCAAGAGGAAAGTTGCCCAAAGTGGTTTGGAATATTTTTTTTTTTTCATTTCAAAGTAGAATAAACACTCATCAATGAGAGAGGAAAGTCTGGCATTCTGGCTAATAAAATCCTATTTTAATTTATTACACTGCATTTCCTTAATTGCTTATAAAATGACTCTATAATACCATGTAAGTAATGTTAAGACTCATAGTCAACAGAAGTCAATTGTCCTCACTTGAGTGACTAGAACAACCAAAAATGAGTTAGGATTATTGAATGGCAATGTAGAAAGCTGAGATACTATATATTTAATGTTCTGAACATTATGATAGAATTGATATTGTGTTCTTGTTAGTTGTCGCTTTATCATTTTGTATCTGTGGCCCTGAGAATGCATTCGTTACTCTACAAGACTCAACCAATGTTGCCATGGAGACAAGAGCTGCTCTGACATATTCCCCCAGGCCCTGTTTACTGGCTTTTTCAGTAAACACTTAATTATCCCTTACATTCTGCAATCATAGTTGTTGGAGGAGGGTTTCTTAGCTGATTTCAGGTTAAAGATGAGTTCCCCTCATAAGTAGATGCTTTCATAAGTCTGTTTGTTGTGATTTTAATAAACGGAACAAAATCCAGAAACCACCAAAAGAAAAGCGAACAAATGAGAAGACAGGGATTCAATCTAGTTTCTCTGCATCAAAGCCTATCAACAATCTTAATCCACACTAAAAACCCGGGCAGCTTGGGGGTAAGGAAGATTCTTCTCCACCATACTAACTAAGCATGTAAATCAAGCAGAACAATATTTTTGAGGATTATTCTGTCTAAGAAGATCTTATCAAAATGCCAGATGCTACTTAAAATCAGGATATCTAGTATAGGAATAAGCTTTCTGTGATCTATGACCTCCTGCCATAAGTGTATGCAGAATAATTTTGCTTCTGCATGCATGTGTGATCTTTCTAGAGAGAGGATCCATAATTTTATCAGAAACTGAGAAGACCATCAGACCAAATAAGATAAAAATAAATCACTGCTCAAGAGCATTCCAGTGAAAAATACCTTCTCTCTCCGAGACAACATTTTAACTCTTTCTGATCATGCATGATGACCAAAATGCAGGAAGGGTTCTTGCTGCAGTGACCCCATGCCAGCCTGTCCTTTATCCAACTCTAGATTTATATAGAGACACGCTTGGATGCACTGGAAGGAACAAGAACTAGGTTAGAAACTCCAAGTTAAGAAATGAGTTGACCCAAGCCCAGCATTCTAGGTTGCAACAAAAGTTGTGCCCAAATGAACCACTCAGTTTCACCAAACTGATTTAATTTGAAGAAGTCACTTATTTAACAGATATTTGTAGGAAGCGGATTTCTATTTGACTAGTTCTTCACTAGATATTGTCTACATAACAGGCACTTCCTTATTTACTCCTTGTGATTTCTATGTAATTATTTGCACTTAAACTAGAAAATGGAGGCAAAGGTTTAGAGCCAGGCAAAGCTCAGCTGGAACTGAAGCCCATTTGGAGACGAAGGGAGGCATGCTGCAAATGGCCCCAGAGAGTTCAAGCCTCACCGTTACTAATTGTCAAGAATGGGATAATGAAGTTTGAGCACAACACGCCAGTCCAAAACTCAGAGGCTTAAAATCACAGCTTTGCCCCATTCGGCAATGTTAGGAAAGCTGAAAGAGTGATCAGACTATATCTACAGATATGAATGAAGCTGACCTGGATAGGACTAAAGTAAATCAAAATACTGGGTAAAGGATAATATGGCCCGTATTTCCAAACTTCAACTTTTGTGTAAGATCAAAGGGAGAGATGTTTATTTGATGTAAAATTTATATTTTGAGTAGCACATTTTCTTATTTAACTGGTATGGTCACTTTACTTGAGCACCAAAATTACACGGAATCTTGAATAGGGGGTGAGATCTTGTTGTTTTGTACAGGTTAGTATGATGCCCCGATATATATATCAGAGTAATTTGGACAGAGAATAAAAAAGTATTTGCACAGTCCCCTTGGGGGACTGGGAGAAAGGAAGAATTATTCAACTTCCCCATCTGGGAAATTCCTGATATTCTCACAAGCAGTGGGGACAACAAATTCAATAGGCCAATCCCTTAATCTTGGGGCTCACCCTGATAAAGCTTATGCCTGCAAAAGAGAAGCGAAACCTACTTACAATTATGCCTAAGAGTCACTCCCAGAGGTCTTCTTTTGTTGCTCAGATGTGGCCTCTCTCTCTAAGCCAACTTGGCAGGTGAACTCACAGCCCTTCCCCCTCTATGTGGGACATGACTCCCAAGGATGTAAATCTCCCCGGCAAGGTGGGACAGAACTCCCGGGATGAGCCAAGACCTCGCATCATGGGAATGCGAGAGCATTCTTGCCCAAAAGGGGGAAAAAGAGAAATTAGACAAATTAAATCTCAGTGACTGGGAGGTTTCAAATAGTGTTGAGAAGTTATCCTGGAGGTTATTCTTATGCATTATACAAATATCCCCTTTTTAGTTTATGGTGTATTACAGTGGCTGGAGGGAAGTATCTGAAACTATTGAGGTGTATTCCAGTAGTCTTAATCTAGTAGCCTTGATTCTTAAAGAATACTGAATAACTATATAGCTTTTACATTGTGGCTGTTGTGATTGTAAAAACCTTGTGTCTGATGGTCCTTTTATCCATGGACAGATAAGTAAAAAATATGGATAAAAAATAAATAAATAATAGGGGGAGATAAAGGGTAAAAATTGAGATTGAAATATTGTAGGTCAATGAAAGGAAGGGATTAAGGGTATGGGATGTATGAGGGTTTTTTTTTTCCTTTTTATTTAATTTTCTGGAGTGATGTAAATGTTCTAAAAATGATCATGGTGAAGAATTATACACAATTATGTGGTGATATTGTGAGCCAGTGATTGTATAATATGGTTGGATTATACATGTGTGGATATTTCTCAATAAAAATATATATTTTTTAAAGTAGATCTGAAGGAAACAACCTTAGCAGTGATGGTAAAGACAAAGAAACAGAACTTCAGTTACCCCCATCCTGCCATTCTATTTGACCACGTGTAATTTTTGTTTAGTTTAAAATTTATAACAGTAAAATAAAATGCAAACTGCAAGGTATAACATTGCTACTTGGTAAGTGCAAATTTTAGCCTTATACATGAAATATTTTACTGAATCTGCATAGCATCTTTAAAATGGAATTTTTGTTATTATTTTATCATTTATTATTTTTGTATGCTCTGTTATCACCCGTGATTGCAGCAGGCCTAGGTGTAGGTATAAGTTCTGTTTTTTAAAATACATTAATGTAAAATTTTTAAAAATCACAACGTTGTTCTTATTGTCTCCCTGGGTTCTGTGGGGCACAGAGGGGACAGCTCGTCTCTGCCACACATGGCTGGGCCCTCTGCTGGGTGGGCACGATGCCTGGGTCTGGAACCACTGGGATGGCAAGGCACCTTCCTCTGTGCAGCCCCTGGACCTCTCCAGGTGGCACTTATGTGGTCTGCCCAGCATCACAGTCTCAACTTAGTCATACTTCTTAAAGGGTGGCTCAGGGCCCAAAGCAAGTTTTCCAAGACACTCAGACAGAGGCACCAAGGCCCCTTATGTCCCAGACTCATCATTCCCAGAACAGCATTCTCCAGGTCAAACAAGACATGGGGACCTGCCCAGACTGAAGGAAAGGGGAGTTTGTCTCTGCCTCTCAATGGGAGGAGTAGCAAAGAATCTGTGGCTCTGTTCAGCAGCTCCAAAGGTAGAATGGATATTCTGGGTAACACTGTTAGGAAACTGTCCTGAGTCCCTAGAAACATACTGTTACGGGTTGAACTGTGTCCCTCTAAAAGATATGCTGAAGTCCTAAAATCCCCGGTACCTCAGAATGTCATCTGATCCGGAAATAATAAGATGCGGTCATCCTGGAGTCAGGTGGGCCTTTAATAGAGTAGGACAGGTGTCCCTCTAAGAAGAGGGGAACACTATGTGAAGACAGACACACAGAGGGAAGACAGCCATGTGCAGGCAGAAACAGAGGTTGGAGTGATGTGGCCACAAGCAAAGCACACCTGGGGCCACCAGAAGCTGGGAAAAAGCGAGGAAGGATTCTTTATTAGAACCTTCGAGGAAGCATGGCCCTGCCGACGCCTTGATTTTGGACGTCTCACCTCCAGAACTGTGAGGGAATGAATTCTGTGTGTCTGTGTGACTCCACTTTGGAGTCATTTGTTAGAGCAGCCATAAGAAATGAATATATTCAGTATCTCAATTACCCCCAATAACCCTGTCATCCCCACTGAGGTTCTGGGAGGTTATGAAACTTGCCCAGAGGTGGGACAGCAAAGATTTCACCCAGGACTGTCTGTTCACTAAATTCGTACCATTCACCGCTACCCTTTCCTGGTCATACCACGCTGACTCAAATTCCAGGCACCACAGTCTCTGCTGACTTCCTCCCCTCTCCTCCCAACACACTTACTATTTGGATATTACATACAATACTGTAAAATTACGCATCTTTTTTGGCAGAGGTCCCGTCTCCCCAAAGGGACCATAGAACCACAAAATGTGAGCGACTTCAGTCCTTCTATGGGGAAAGGGAAGGATGCATATGGCCAGCATCTTGCCTAGAATCCCACAGACAATTGAAGGAGGGAGTGTTGAACTGAGAGGACAGCACTGCTTCTGGTGCCAGCCTTAGCCTTGGTGTTTTTTGGCCTGAGCAGGCTCCGGGAATCGAACCCAGGTCTCCGGCATCACAGGCAAGAACTTTGCCACAGAGTCACCATTGCCCGTCCCCAATCTTGCTTTTACTTTTTGGTTTTTGTTTTTTCAGTGCCCGGTTCGGGAACCAAACCCAGGTTTCCTACATGGTAGGCAAGAATTCTACCACTGAACTACCCTTGCCCCCACCAGCTTTATTCTTGACCTGACAGATTTGGAAGCATAAGAATACCTAATAAAGTGTCCGGTGAAACCAGCCATAACTGCTGTATTGCCTGCCTCTCAGTCTTCTCTGGAGCTGGACCTGGTCTAAGGGAAGATAATTTGCTCTGTAATGAGAGTACTGGAGTACGTTTCTTTCATTTGCTTTAAGATTTCTGTCAATTTCTTTGTCTAGTTGTAATCTAATAAAGTCTAAATCCATTTTCAGCTAATTACAGGAAATACTTCTAATGGGTAAATTAAGTCTGCTGCAACTGCGGTAGGCTCTGCAACCAATACGTTTTCCTCCATCCCCCATGCTTCACTTTTCCTTCTTCTTAAAGGGCTTGTTACTCCCAAATGCTCCCACACCACCCAGACATTTTTGAAGCTTCCAGCGGTCATTGTGCCTTATGAAGCTGATTATATATCCAAGAGTCCTTGATTTTCCAACTGCAAATTGCTAATCATCATGGTGTGATGAAATTCTCCTTCTGCTTTATGAAAACAAAAGATGGTTAGCCAATTGCTTGGAGGCTACAAAGCGTGCCAAAAACAAAGTGGTGGGAGTTAGGAATGCCCAAAAATGTGGAAATGCCTGTCTCATCCACAGTGCTACTCTGACTTCCTTTCAGAAATTAGCTGAAGGAAATCCTGGGTTACACAACCTTTGGTGCTTGTGCTAATGGAGGGACTGGTGAAGCCCAAAGTAATAATAAATAAATAAACCAACAGATAAACGCAGCTGAGATCACACCTAGCAGTAAAGTCCAGCTGCAGATATAAAAAGCAATGCCTCGTATTCTAGTTGCAGGCTGGAATGTCTTATTCCCTCATTTGGTGCATGAGGTTAAATAAATGGAAAAAAACAACAACAGAGAAATGTACATCCTTACATATTTCTCAAGTACCCGACTGATTTGCTCAAAACTGTAAATATGTTGGTCATCTGTTTTTAAGTAAAACAAGGCATAGCATAGCTATTACCCCCAGATGTATCATCTACCTTACTGTGTTCAACCAACTCCTCACAATTTCACCTGCCCAAATTGGCCCACAGCCCTGCCTTACTGATGTCCTAAGTTCTGGTTAATCATACAACTACTCCCAAAGATCAAAACAGAATTTTCTTTTGTCTTCCTGTCAACCTTCAGATCTAATTAAATGTCTCTTAAAAATATTCTAAAAATCAACCTGGCTAATTCAGAACACAGGGGTAGGAAGACATTGTCTATATTTTAGAACCTCATCTACTCTTTGAGACCACAGAAAGAAAGGTTTATTTTGTCCAGAACCTAAATTTTCTGTAGCACATAATCCAACTCAACCTGTATAGATAGATCATTTAAACAATCTAAACACAGGGAGCCCAGAATAAGAATGAGGGCATTTAATCCTGGAGCTTAATGTAATGCCTGGATACATCCCTGAGTATATTAAGCAGATAATCAAAAAGTATTGGTAAAGTCCCTTGAGGAATGGGAGAAAAAACATGGAATTATTAAACTTTACACTGGGGAAACCTCTGATACTGTGTCAAACCCTAGGGATACCCAAATCAATAAGCCAAGCCCTTGATCTTGAAGCTTGCTCTTGTGAAGCTTATGTATGTAGTGGAGAAGCTTAGCCTACCTATAGGTATGCCTAAGGGTTACTTCTGGACGATGTCTTTTGTTGCTCAGATGTGGCCTCACTCTCTCTAAGCCCAACTCTGCAAGTGAAATCATTGCCCTCCCCACTACGTGGGACATGACGTCCGGGATGAAAGTCTCCCTGGCAATGTGGGAGATGACTCCCAGGGATGACTCCGGCCATGGCACCATGAGATCAACAATGCCATCCTGATCAAAAGGGGAATTAATAAGGTTATCAGTGGCTGAGAGAGTTCAAATAGAGTTGAGAGGCTACTCTGGATGTCACTTTTATACAAGCTTCAGTTAGACGTTGCTACCTATCATAACTTGACACACCCCCAACCAAAACTATTCCTGCCAATCCTAAAGAACACTTAGGACATTATATGAGATTCTACAAATGTTCCATGCACTAGGGTAACTTCCTAGAAACCTACAACCTTCAGATAGCTGCCTGGATCAGATAAGTCCTGAAATGCAGAGGGGCCAGCCTCTCCAAAACATCATCTAGTTCCATCCCCCATCCCATATTATCAACATCCCTTCCCAATGTGAAAATTTTAGAATGGGCATAACCTAAATACCCCTTAAGAGTGGGAGAAAGATCAAAGGTGATGGTGAAGTTATACAGAGAAGGTAGGATTTAACAAATGAGTATGACTGCTGAATCATTATATTGATACTTCTTTTAATTTCCAGTATCTTAGAGCAGCTAGAAGTAAAAATCTAAATTTGTTGAATTATAACCCATACCAAATTCTGAGATATGTTCTACAACTAACTATTGCAATGTGCTTTGAAATTTATTACTTTTTTTTGTATATATGTTATTTTTCACAAAAAGGGAAAATAATGTCAATTGTGATGATAAATGTACAGCTATATGATGATATTGTGAACCATTGATTGTACACTGTGGATGATTACATGGTATGTGAATATATAATATATATCAATAAAAAATAAATAATTTTTAAAATCCCACAGAAGAGTAAAATAAAGTGCATGCCTCCAAATTTAAAAAATCAACTTGGCAACACCTGAAGAAATTATATGATCCATCCAAAGTCTACCCACCATTTATTTTGGACAGGTTTGAACCCAAGTTTCTAGTCTCCAAAGCTCGTGTTCTATCCTAGGCTGCCAAACATTGCAGCTCCTCCCACGTCACCCGGCATTCAAGGCCTTATTTCCTACCAAGGCTGTTGTCACCATCTTCGCATGAGGCTTCATCATTTCAACCTTTTCACCTCCCCATCTGTCCCTTAAATTGCTCAAATACCACCAATTAAGAATGGGATGATCTTGGGGTTTTATGGTATTAAGATGGAGTTAGTATCATATTGAGTGAAATAAGCCAGTCACAAAAGAACAAATATTATATGATCTCATTATTATGAAATAATTAGAATAAGCAAAGTCACAGAGCCAGAAATTAGAATAAAGGTTACCAGGGGCAGGGGTGGGGTAGAGAATGGAGAGATGTTCTAGTTTGCTAGCTTCTGGAATGCAATATACCAAAATGGAATGGCTTTTAAAAAGAGAAATTGAATAAGTTGCTAGTTTACAATTCTAAGACCATGAAAACATCCCAATTAAAGGAAGTCTGTAAAAATATCTTCTTGTCCACCTCTTAATTTGGACAAGAAAGGCCAATGAAGTTCAGAGTTTCTCTCTCAAGTGGAAAGGCACGTGGTAAATATGGCAACATCTGCCAGCTCTCTCTCTAGGCTTCTTGTTTCATGAAGCTTCCCCAGGAGTGTTTTCCAAAGCTTTCTGGCTGGATGGGCTCTCATGGTTCTCTGGACACTCCGATCATTCATAGGCTTTTTCCAAATTGCTTCCTCTTTTAAAGGATTCCAGTAAAATAATCAAGATTACCCACTGGAATGGGTGGAGTGACAGCTCTGTGAAGACAATCTAATCAAGTTTCCAACATATAGTACTGAATAGGGTTTAAAGAAACAGTTGCCTCCATAAATTGGATTAGGATTAAGATTTTTCCAGGGTACATAAATCCTGTCAAACCAGCACAGGAGTTAATGCTTAAATTATACTGAGTTTCTACTTGGTGTGATGGAAAAGTTTTGGTAATGAATGGTAGTGATGGTAGCAGAGCATTGTGCTGAATTATATATTTGAATGTGTCTAAAGGGGGAAATTTTAGGTTATATATATATTTGCTACTAGAATAACATTTTTTAAAAGCCACATAGGACTATACAACATAAACAGGGAACCCTAAATTAAACCATGGACTACAGTTCATAATACAAATATAATAATATTCTTTCATCAATTTCAACAAATGTACCATATAAATGCAATGTGTTGGTAATGGGGGAATGGCAAATGTATTTTCTGCATGATTTATCTGTAAACCCACAACTTATCTAATAAATATTTAAAAAAGAAGAAAAAAGTTGGAATTAGGGTCCAGCAATGCCTGCACCTTGCCTTTTCCAAGCACTCCTTTGTCCTCCAAGGAAATGAGTAAGATGGATGTACTGGGAGCTATGGCACCTGGGAAACGAGGTTTCTGCTCTATAAACAGGCGGTGTGCGCCACCAAGTGTGCTAGTTTGAAACTTTATGTACCCCAGAAAGCCATGTTCTTTTTCCTAGTTCAGTCTTGTGGGGGCAGACTCATTGTAGGGTGGAAATTTTTGATTAAGTAGTTTCCATGGTGATGTGACCCACCCAGTTGTGGGTGGGAGTTTTTGATTAGGTAGTTTCCATGGAGATGAGTCTCTGCCCATTCACGGTGGGTCTTAATCCACTTACCGGAGTCCTTTAAGAAGGAACCACTTTGGAAAAATCTTCAGAGCTGACACAGCTCTGACCTTTGGTGACGCAAAAAGGAAATGGCACCCAGGGAAGCCGTCTGAAACCAGAAGCCAAAGGACCAACAGATACCAGCCTCATGCCTTCCTAGATGGGCCTTTTTTGAGTCAAGGTATCTTTCTCTAAAAGCCTTAGTTTGAACATTCTTATGGCCTTAGAACTGTAAACTTGTAACTTCATAAATTTCCCTTAGAAAAGCCAGCCCATTTCTGGTATATTGCATTTCCGGCAGCTTTAGCAAACTAAAACCCAGTGCAATCTGGGCTCCAGCAAGATGGACTGGGAGTACTTTTCCTCTTCCCCTGGTCCCAGGACCCAATCAGCTATAGAGTCTGATGTCTTGCAATACATATGAGAGGTGAAGGAAGAGGGGGCAGAGGAGAAGAACTTAGGGAAGAAAGGGAAATTCTCAATGAGGGTGTATGGCAGGTTAACGAGAGTTTTCGTGAAGAGCAGTGCATCTGCCTTAGATTCTACATGAGGAACAGGACTTTGCATAAGTTTGTCCCTCTGCCTAAAGCAAGAAGGGAAAAGCCTACCAGAGGCAGGAAATAAGTTCAGGAGTCAAGGTGTAATGGGGAAATTAAGAATTAACAAATGATTATGATTACTGAATCATTATACAATAGTCTACATTGTAGAATAGGCAGCCGTTAAAACTGAAATTACTGAAACTCACCTAGTCTCACCCTTATTTATACTTACTACTGTAATGGTAACAATTCCATCTCCCATTGTTTGAATTCATAAAAACCCTAAATTCCTTAATCTCCAGGAGACAGATTTCGGATCCACTAGGTCATCTGATCTCCTGCTTCCCCGGTAGCATTAAACCCTTTCTGTCTCTGAAACCTCAGCTTCATGGAGTGGCTGTCCTGCACATATGGTGGAAAACCCAACTACTTTTGTTCGGTATCAAAGGGAGATAGTTGAGAAATATGTCTTCCTTGGAGACTTTGACATTCACGGAAATGATTCTTCCAATACTTAGATGCGAAGACGTAGGATGGCAGGAGATGGCATCTTTGGGCAAAAAGGCCATGATTGCATTAAGAGAGCATACAACCTTTGATCTACTAAGCTTGCTGGTCAAAAGCAGCCATCTGTGGACAAAATGCCTTGAATTCAAATCCTGGCTCAGGCAGGCAGCTATCCTATTTCCTCCTCTGCAAAAAAGAACAACACTGTCTACCTCTTGGGGGGTGGGGATGGGGTGCGGCTGGTGAAACAAAGTGAACCCATGCATATAAAGTGTCTAGCACAGCTCCTGGCACACAGGGAGTCAATACTCATTGTTAGTTATTGTTTAATTCCATTCACCTGGAAGATCCACAGATCCATTCAAAGCCAACTCTGGCTACCATAATGCTAGGTGGAGTTATTCCAATTTTGCAACCTAAAATGCACATACTGCCTTATTCCTAAGAGAAACATGAACCCCTCTTGTGAACTGTAGATGTAGAACTGGAGAAGAGAGTTTAGAGAGCAGGTGGGTGGCAGTATTTGAATCCTCGCAGCCTCCTATAACATTTAAAATTGGACTGTGCCCTCTGGTGCCAGCAGATCTTGCATTGTGGAGATCAAGGGTGGAATGGAGGAACCAGCTGCTGAGTACACCGAAGGTGTGTACCACAGGGCCCTCTTGGAGGCCCTGTTTCCATGTCTAAAGATTTTATTCTCCCTGTACAAGACTCCTAAATTGGCAGCCCTTATTTACTATGCAGGGACCCCTTCAGGAGAGAAGGACTGAGAGAACTAATCCTGATCCATCCATCCTGTCCCACCCCATCCCACCCCTCCCACTAGAATTTTAATACAGCACCTCAAGAGCTTTCCCCAGTCAAACTTTACCCCTGTGCCAGTTCAAATGATTGGGGATGCCTAGAGAAATATGTTGGGGAGAATTCCAACAGGAATCTGATCTTAGTAGTTAGACACTCAACAATCATTTAAATTCATAAATATCATGTGCCAGAAACTGTCTCAGGTGAAGGAAATCTATCAGTGTACAGGAGCAGCGTGTAGTATATGGGCTTCCGTGGAGCTAACATCCAGTGATGTCAGCGCTGGGGGGTCCACTAGTGACATTTGTAATGGACTCAGGAGGGATGGGTAATAAATGTGGTATACCAGCCACATTTCTACCAACTCAGAACAGTCTTTACCTCTCAATAACCCAGACCAGGGGAAAATTCTCTAGGAAAAATCAATAAATTTACAAAAATGTTTTCTAATACCCAAGTCAGATTATGAGGTTTCTCCCACTCCTTCCAGTAACTCCAAATTTTGGCTATCTTACGAAGAAGAAAAAAAATCAATATATTCCAGAGTGGAAACCACGTGCAAATTTTGTTTTGTCATTTTGGATTCCTTCTTTAAACTTTCAGTGATTTTTTACTTGCAGATAGGGAAACCTGGCTTGCGGGTCCTTTCAAATCATATTCGAAATAGCCTTTTTCAAAAGGGCATCACTTTTGTAGACATAACTGCTTGAGTTTAAAAATGGGCTATTTAAATTTAGAGCATTGAAGAGGAGAGTCCAAGAAATTCTAGATCGAGGGAATGTGTGAGCAAAACCTTGACGTTGCAGAGTAGATGGTAAATTCAGGAGACACCGATAGGGCAGTCTGGGGACCAGACTCCTAAGGCAGGGGTCATGCTAGATGGTGAGTCTGAAATCCAGGTTAGAACAATTGGACCATTTTAATAAGGATTTTCTATTGAGATGTTTCCTGAATAACAATGCAATGAGCTAATTTGTTAGGTAGTGAGCCTGCTGTCTCTACAGGTGATCAAGTAGAGGTATTTGGTACTGTCAGAAATGCTGCAAGGTCAGATGGGAAGATAAACTAATTCAGGCACTCAACAAATAAAACTGGCAAAATTATACCCCCAAATCCAGATTTTCTTGAAAATTTTAGCATTCTAAAGACATTGGGCCACTTCCATTTGTTAATAGGCAGGTATTGCTGAGTAACTGTCTATCTCTTTAAATGAGCCTCACTTGAGTCCAGCCAAGTACCTGCCTGGTCCCCGGAAGATATTTGCATATTTGACCCTGTGGCCAGATGCTATGTAAGTTTTTTTCTGATACTCTCGTGGCCTTCGCTCCTGCCTTGAGTTACATTCCAGCCTTCATTATCCTCCTATAAAGAAGTTTGCTGGGTCTTGAGCCAAAATAGGTCACTCAGGCTCACTGCATTTCCCAAAAAAGGCAGGGGACGAGTCCCAGCTGATTTATCACAGGGTGCTTCACAGGGGGACAGCATTCTCCTCTCATCTGCATTCCACAATGACACGTCTCCTCTAGCAAAAGGGTGGCCCTTCCCCTCCCAGAGCCTCCTAAACCTTGAATTCATCCACAGCACCCAGGAGATGGGGCAGAATCAAAGAACCTCGGTTTGGAGGGGAGAGAGCTGTGAAGTCGCCAACATCCAGGACAGACACTGGGAGCTTTCAATACCATGAGGTTTTCCCCGGTGCTGCTGCATTTCCCAGGCAGAGCAGAAGGCATGTTGCTGGGATAATTATTTGAACTTTGCAGATAATGAGTGGAAAATATTTTGAAAACCTAATTCCCTTTCCACTCTGCTCTCCACACTGCCGCCAGAGTGATGCTTTTAAAGCACAGATATGATGATAACCCATACTCGCTACTGCTCTTCTCTCTCCTCTTTTCACCTGCGAGCTTATTAACAAAGTGAGACAGAATGTGGGAGGTCATGAGCCTCTTACTTTTCAACAGTCTGGTATTTATTATAAGATGTATTAGATAAAAACATAACTTAGCACACCAAACTCATAAATTTCAGTAGAAATATTACTTTTAAAAAGATTTCCCTTGTAAATACTTTAAGTAAATAACCCATCCATTTAAAGAAAAAAAACCTTTAAATAAATAATGTCTATTATGTAGACAGAGAAAAATCACCCAAATGGTACTTGAATGATTAGGATTGGGCTTTAGAAACCCTGACCAGAGGTGCACGGGTGGTTCAGTGGTAGAATGCTCGCCTTCCATGCAGGAGACCCGGGATCAATCCCGGGACCATGCACCAAAGATAAAAAAAAGAAACACTGCCCTATAAGACAGCGTCCAAACAGCGTGCCCTGTCTTAGAGGCCCATCGTGGCCTGGCCCCACTACAAGCTTCCCCACCCATCTAGTGCTGCTCATCACCGGACCTCTTTTCAGATGCCCCAACTTCCTGGGACCCCCACACGCTTCATTATGCCTCGGGGCTTTTGCATATGCTCTTCCACTTTAGCCGAAATCCCCTTGCTGCCCTTTTCCATTGCTCAACAACTGCTCAGACTCCTCCATCCCGCTCACATCCCACCTCCCCTGGGAAGTTTCCCTAGTCTCACAAGGCAGAATTAATCCCCCCACTTGCGTTCCCATAATTTTTCAGTGCACACTCTGTTCAGACACGTCATCAGCTGGTATTATTTTTTATGTATCTCACTCTCCTTCTAGGCAGAGATCCAATAGGTCACTTACTACCTTGTACTCAGAAGCACTCCATAAATGCTTACTGAATGAATGGACAGTTTTCCAGTGAACATCAAAACAAAAGCAGTTTTTAGTTTTACTCCCCTCATTCCCCAGGGATCTAATTTTGAAGAACGCTTCAAAGGACAGTATGGGAAACAGCGTGGTACTCAGAGGATGATATATTAACCAGCCTCCATCTCTTACAGTTAAATGGCAGGAGAATATACAATAGAAACTTATTTTGCAATCCAAAGCAGCAGGAGGAGGATTTAGAAGTTGTCTTTATTTTCCAAAGCCTCCTCTGGCCAGATAAAGAGATAAGATACCAGCATGAGTCAGTAAAGTATCTGAAGTATTAATAGCAAATGCAGACACAAAGAGAGGGGGAGAGTAAAAAGTTCCTCCAACTTGTCCACCTGCCTTCTCCTGGGCACCCGACCCTAGGTCTCTCACCTGAACACCTCAAGCTACTCACATTACTCACAACTGCCCCGCCCACCCCCAATCCTGCCCCCTCCCGAGCATGGCTTCCCTTTGATGTAGGACAATCTTTCAAGTCCTCCCAGGACACTTCTGCTTCTGCCTGCAACATTCTCCCCCGCCCTTTGCATGGTTTAAATGCTGCCTCTGGATAGAAAGTAAATGATTCTGCATTTCCTTATCATCACATTGTGATTTCTTTATCACTTTCAAACAAATTTGCATGTGTGTGTGTGTGTGTTTTAAGGTGTTTGTTTACATTTTTAAAAAGGACCATTAGGCCAAGCATTCTATCTCCTTTGTTCTCTGTTGCATTCTCAGCACTCACTTCCGTGCCTAGAGCATTAGAAGCATATAATATGTATTTGAAGGGAGAAGAAGGAGAGGGAGAGGGGGAGGAGAAGGAGAGGAAGGAGGAGAGCAAAGGAGGGCAGGAAGGAGGAAAAGAGGGATGTATTAAAAATTCCAATTTTCTGTTTCTTCCGCCCACCCCTCTATCACATCCATTCATTTTCTTACAACAAAATTACACTTCACAAGCTGGGAATGAGAAGAAAATTTGTTAGCTCAATTGGGGTGGAGGAGGAGCGAGAGGTGTCAAGAAACCTATTATTTTTCCGGAGTATGGGTAAAACTGTATGTTGAACTGTAATGATCAAATGATTTTGTGAAAACACAGTTGTTTTCATCAAATAACCATTACATATTTCCTTCCCCCTTTTCCTGCTTCAGATGGGAGGGAGGAGTGATGGGATTAGCCATTACCTATCTACATAGTTTGCTGGTTCTTCAGAGCTAACTACTCATCAATGGTGTGTATATCTCCACTAACTATGTAATAACGTTTTAAAATAACTATCAGTCCTACAGCAAGAAAGAATTCTTTAGCAAATTGTCATAAATGCATTCTGAGTGTCGTTTAAGAGCATTATAAAATGATCTCTCCTAGACAGAGCCTAAACTCTAATAAACATAAAACCACTTCAGAGCACTTTGTCTCGATAAAATATACTGAGTTATTTCTCCCAGGCCTGGGTGAAGGAAAAAGTGAGCTATGAGTACCGTGGAGCTATGGGTGGGCCACCTGCTGTGCCCCCTCCTTGAAGTCCTCTCTTCCCCTCCCTCCCAGCTGAGCACCCTGGCTGAGTTCTCTTCCTACCCTCCAGCTACCCAGTTCTCCTTCTCTCACACTTCGCTGGCTCTTCCTTTTCTACTGAGCCTTAAATGTCAGTTTCTCAAGACTCAGTACTAGATTCTATCCAATTCTTATCAAAATCACACCAGTAACATTGTGAATGAAATGATCCGCCCTGAACTCTATATTTGAATGTGTTTACCAGAGGAAATTTTAGGTTGTATCTATGTTAAGAGAATAAAAATGTTTTAAATTTGAGACGGTACAACACTGACAGTGAACCCGAAGGTAAATCATAGGCTATAGTTAATAGTGCAATTTTAAAACTGTGCTTCTATCAATTGTAATAAAGGTACCCACACTGATGCAAAGTGTTCACAATAGGGTGGGGTACAGGCCCCCTGTATTTTATGCCTGATTGTTCTGTAAACTCATGACTTCTCTAAAATAAACAAACAAGCAAATTTTTAAAACCTACCAGGAATATAACACCCCAAACAACAGGAAGCAGGCAAACCTCTCAGCAATTTTCTCAAGCTTTTTCATTCATCTTGCCAAAGATCACACTGTACCTCTCTCTACTATTGTCCCTATTCCACAGAGACACACACATTCAGTAGCCCAAACACCCTCGGGACAGGGCCAGGGTTAGACCCAGACAGCTGGCTACCAGGACCTAGACTGGCAACCGTTACTCCATGCCGGGGAGCTTTCCAGGCTGCTCTACCAACCACACAGTGGGTTGGCTTAAACAGTGGAAATTTATAGGCTCAAGGTTTTGAGGCTAGGAGAAATCCAAAATCAATCAGCAAGGCCATGCTTTCTTTCTCCACAAGGTACGTAACATCATGGCACTGGCTGCCAACAGTCCTTGACGTTCCTTCGGTTGAATACCTGTTCCGCATCACGTGGGGATGTCCTCTCTTTCCACTTCCGGGTCCCCCTGACTTCCGGGTCCCCCTGACTTCCGGTTCCCCTGACTTCCGGTTCCCCTGACTTCCGGCTCTAGGCGCCTTCCTGTTGCTTTCTCTATGTCTTTTTCTTCTGCTTAGAAGGGACTCCAATAATTTGGAGCTGGGTCACATCTTAATTTAAAAATAACATCTTCAGAAGGTCTGATTTACAATGGGCGTGTTTGCAGTCACCTCCTGAACTTTGTTTCATCACTCTGCATTAACAGGGATCTCTTCTATATATTATGATTCCTCAGAAGACACGATTTAAAAATCACTATTCTGATTTTAGAAAAAACATAAAACAAAAAAAGTTTGAAAGGTATAGTATAGATATTTTGCTCAGCTCTGACAGTCTACTTCTCTGTGCTGATAGCGGAAGTTAGCCAGTGGAACCGCCTTGGCCTAACCTAGGAAGGGATTCTTGCCTTTTTATCTGTCTGTGTCTCAGCAGAAAACACGCGGCACATTCAAATCAGGATAATTTGTGGATGGTTAGTTTACAGCAGGAATTATTTTACAAAGATGGGGGGGGTATGGGGCAAACAAAAATACAGTGCAGAAACCTGCAGCCAAGCTCCTAGCCAGAAGGAACAAAGGAAGAACTGGTTTCCAGAACCGGGAAAAGGAGGGAGTTGTGTAGAATTGGCTGTTTTGTAAGGCACTGTGACTGTAGCTGAGGGTCACCAACAGTCCAATGTGACCTTACTGGGAGGGACACAAGGCAATAAATAGCCTGATATTTTGGAGTGATGGTGACAAGAGGAGTATGAGGGGGGGTTCTGAGGTGCTGGCAATTTCAATTTCTTGATTTGGGGGTGCTGTTTTATAGGTGTGTTCATTGTGAAAATTCAGTGAGCTGTACAGCTACATTATACATCAATAAAAAGAATTAAACATAAATAAATAGCCTCATTGCACTCTCTGCCTTCCCTCCCTCCCCCACTCTCCTATCAGGACTTCCTACTGATCTAAGCAATTGGTGGAAGCCAGTAGACATGAGAGTCTTATAGACATATTTCATCATCATTCCAATATCCCCTGGGGGATAGAGAGCAGTATGGGGAAGGGTAGAGAATGGACATGAGTGTGCACATGGAATACATCTGGCCCACCTAGAACACCAAAGGGAATGAGACAAAGGTGCAGTACACCACTGGGCTGTTTGAAGAATACAGCATAGAAATTGACTTCCTGTTCTCTGTCCAGTGGGGGAGTCAAGGCTGCCCAAATTTTCCCCCAAGGTTTCTCATTCAGATAGGACGTCCTCAAGTAATTCCATACTTTCTAGGTCCATAAACCAGGAATTTATAGAGAATAGAATCCTGAATTCCACAGCTGGAACCTGGTAATACTCAGGTTCTGAGAATAGAACCTGGTTATATTCAACATCTTCTCAAATGGATCCAAAGACTAGAGAGGAATTTATCCCTAGGTCAATTCCTCTTCCTCTCCCTCAATCCTTTAGGTGAACTTTGAGTCATCATAGTTATAGGACACATGCTTACCGGGTGTCAGGCAGTGATAAGAACATCACAAATATTATCTTATGTAACAGATAAAAATCTATAAAATCTCTCACTTTTTAAATAAGGAGATTTAGGATTGGCACATTTAAGTAACCTCCTGAAGACAAACATTGAATTCTAAGCAATATCTGGGCTAGCTCCAGGACCAAGAAGCTAAGCTTATAGCTTGCTAATTGGAAGTGGACCCACCGGAGGAAAAGAGCAGGAAATGTCCTCACCAATGGTCATGGGCAGTCTCCAGGCCTCTTCTCAAGTTCTGACCTCATAGGCTCACTTAAGGTCCCTAAGCTTCACATCCTTTATCCTAGGCATCTCCTACCCAGGAAGGCTAGGTCATCATTTAATAGCATGAACCCAGTTTTCTGGAATTAAACCTGGCCCTTATCTTACTATCTCCCCCCTAACTGCCTTCCATCCCTTTTCCACCCTGTAGCCAGATGAATTTGTCAAAAACACAGCTCTTACCATATCACTCCCTTGCTCAAACTCTCTGTCACTGTCAAAAAAGAAAAGGACAAATGCATTAGCAGGCCTTCAAGATTCCACACAATCCTGCACCAGCCTTCCTTTCTCAAGCAGCATGAATCAACTTTGGGGCATTTTGTCCTCTCTGGATAAGCTCACAAAAGCCAGGTTTGCAGGTGTAAAAACATCTCAGGATTCTGTAGATGTCTTCATCTTGAGACATTCATTCATTTGTCCATTCATGCATTCTTTCAATAAAGGGCAGTATACGGTAGGGTTAACAGCACGGACTTTAGAATCAGGCTGACCTTCCAGTCCGGCTTTCTACTTACTAGGTGACCTTAGTCAACTTCTTACCTCCCCCGCCTCAGTTTCCTCAACAAATGAGGATCTGCCTTATAGGATACATGTATGTGTATGTGCTTCTTCTAATGCTCAACACTTAACTCTGTGTCTGATATGTGGTAAACAGATAATAAATTCAAAATCAAAAGACCTTAGATATACACAGAACACTAACTAGTCTTCAGGTCCCATGCTGAGTGTTGGAATTAGGTTGGTGAAAAAGACAGACATTGTCTCTGGTCCCAGAGACTGGAATTACAGTTAAGACATTTTCTGATCCTGCACCAAACACCTCCCCAATGAAACTCTTCCAATAGGGAAGTTATTCCGTTTGTTTCTAGCACCCCACTAGCCTGACCGTGACCCCATACCTATCATCTTGCATGAACAATGGCTCTGCAGACTTTTTCACTTTAATTCTTGCATGACTCCTTCCCATTCAGCCTGACATTTAAAAGGAATGCCCTTTATAATCTTCTTTTTTGTTGTTGTTTTGTTTATCCCCTCTAAGATTGAACACTTGGCCAAACGTATCATGCAGGATATGAAAAATCAATGCACTGTTACTCTGAGTATCCTCAAAAGGGGGTATGCTCTCTCCATCTCTTTACTGGACCACAGTAAAGCCCTAATCAAGACACTCTTACTCATTGCCATGGATTTTATCAGGCTAGAAAGGTATTTTGTAAGTTTCCTGCTATAATAAAAGTCTGCAGCCTGCAAGAACATCTGGTTTCAGGTGACCAAAACTATTTTATTTGAATAAATCCAGAGAGTAATAGATTTATGACCTAATGATGTTCCAAACACAGTATGTTCTAAGACAAATTACCTGCAGAAAATGGCCTATTGTGGGTTGAATGTAAAGAAAAGTTGCATTTGGATTCTCAGTGCTTGTTCTTGTCGCTAGAAATAGTGTGATTGCCAAGTACTTAAACATCACTGAAGATCTTTAACCTTTGGCACTAGATTGCAGACTGTCTGGACTATTCATATGTCACTGCATATAGCTGAAATGTAAGGATGCTGTTTACTTTCAATGCAAAGTCAGAATAGGTAGAGAGAATGTGATTAATGGGACAGGGTGGTGTAGAAATAAATTGGATTTCAGGAGACTAGGCTTCAATCCCCCGCCACTCTCACTCACTGTCTAAGTACACATAAGTGTCACTTTTCTCTTACCATCCTCTCCTATAAATGAGGTTGCTGAACAAGATCAGAAATCACAAACTGGCAGCCAACTGGCCAAATTTGACTCACAGACATGTTTCATTTGGGCTGCATCGTATTTTTAAAAAA
>PVIY010038413.1:0-23931 GCA_004026745.1 Myrmecophaga tridactyla | reverse complement strand
TAAAGGCAGAAATCACACCTTATGAATTCTTATATCCTTCTCACCTAACATAAGCACATAGCTGAACTCCATAAATGTTTGTTAAATGAATTAACAGATGAATAAATGAAATGCCATTGCAAATAAGTTTTTGCAAAGAAATTATATATTAACAGAGAAGAAAATATTATTCCCTTTTAGCATTGCTTGTACTTGAAATAGCGTATTTTAAAAACATCTTGATATCATTCAAATAGTTATTTAAGAAATAACTTAAAGAAAGATGAAGTAAAAATAAACTGAACTGATATCAATTTACTGAGCAGAAGATTACTGTATTTCCGTTTAGCAATTCTGGGCACTGAAGAAGATTTCAGAGCACAAGCTCTTCGCTGCCTGGGTGTCCGGGTACCTTCTGAGACTGAAGAGGTAATGTAACCTGAGCCCCTCCCCCTAAGCACGCCCTGAATGATTTTAGCATCGCCAGTACATCCGTCTTCTCTCTTCCTTGCCACTTTTCAGCATCCCCCTTTTGCACCTGGCTAACCTGGGGCCAGGGGAGGCATGTGTCGTGCCGCCTGGGAGATGCAGAGAGCGTCACCCCACTGCTAACCAGGTCCCCAGATCAGGAGGCCCTGGTGGGCAGCCGCAGGCTCTCATCCGTCCCTCTGCTTTCACATCTCATGCGGCCTGTAGGAAGTATAGAAGCCACAAGCAAGGGCGAGTAAAGCAGTTGCAGGGTAAAGAGGTGGTGGCGGCCGTGAGAAGGACACAGGGCTGGGGGTGGGGGTGTCTGGGAGCCTGGGGTCGAGTTGCCCCTCCCCGCCACCCTGCGCTGCTTGTGGGGTGGCCCCAGCGGTCAAAAGGTTACATTGGTTCCAGAAAACCCTGCTTCTGAAACATGTTAGGAAGTCTGACAGGCATTTTAGATCTGAGAAAGATTTTTATTAAAGTTGGTAAAAATCAAAGAAAAGTTGGTGTTCCTAAAATAACAGAAGGTGGTAGTTGATACATTGTATGATCAAACTCAGTGTATTTTCTATCTTCCCTCCAACACTGGCCCAATCTGATTTTTTAATGCTTTTTCTTAGTATTTAACTTTTTAAATAATTCTGCCCCCTTTTTGAAAAAAATAATTTAAGGGGAGAGTAATTTTATCTTTCGTTTTACTCATTTTTAGTAACATGAATGACTCAGATTCTAAAAGAAGAAAACGAATGGCAAGTAAGTAATACTTTTGATGTGCTTAACTTTAAGGATTATCAAATAAAAGTAATTTTTTTGAGAGCGGATAGCAATTATTTAAGGGAACTGAGTTTATTTAAAAAAAAAACTAGAATAAATCTAGATGAGTTTTAGTTGAACCAACGTGTCATATAATTTCCTGATCCCAGCAGATGACTTAGCTTCTCATACTAGATGATAGCTCTGTTTTCCTAAGTTTGCATCATAATGTTAAGATAAAGTAGTTCCAAAGGCTGATGGGGAGACCAGGAAGGTGGTGTGTGGTATGGTGGAAAAAACATGGGGTTTGGAATCTGGCAGATTACTCTCATCTCTGCCACTTGTTAGTTGTGCGATCTTGGGAAATATGTTTAACTTCCCAAGCCTCAATGCCCTCAGCTGTAGCAAAATGGGGATATTTTACAGGGATGTTGCTTGTAATGATGAATAATAATAATATGTATAAGGTATGCCTGGGCCAAAATACACATCCAAGAAGTGGAATTATAAAAATAATTCACATACATGTATTAGGTTTTAGTTTGCTAAGTGGCTTCACACTTGGCTTGAAGAAAAAACAGATGGAAGTCAGTTCTTTTTGCAGTGTGGGTCCTAGCAAAACCAGAGTGGTTAAGGCAGCAGAAGCTCTGTTGTTGAGCTCTCCTGCCCTTGGGCTTATGTTAGAGACCTGGGGGCTGATCTGTGGGTGAAATAAGGGTGATTTTTATGTTTCATGTGAGGTTAGGGAATGAGATTGCTTCTTGAACTCGAGACATTGTTGTAGAAATAAAAGCAAGTTTGTTACAAGTTCAAGTTTTTACAATGAAATGTGTAATCTGTTTTGGGGTTAAGCATGGATTTGGTTGCCAATCACTTATATCCACTTGGGCCCATGGACAGAATTTATAGACCAGCCCAGAATACAGACAAGTTAAGAAGTGGAAGAAATCAAAAGAAGAAAATGAGGTGGTAGTCTTTAATACTTGGATTTCTTTGGTTATGATAGGTTGGATGACATGTTAAAATGAAAGAAATTTAGGCCGTTCAAAATTGCAGCTTTGCTTCTGTTATTTTAAGTAAATAATGATAGATACGATGAATTTTTTACTAAGTCTAAAAAATTGTGCAATCATCACCACAATCCAATTTTAGAACCTTTCTATCCACTTGTCCTTTCTTAACTTATGTTTCCTTATCTACGAAATGTATTTACATCATGGTTTGTTGCACAAATTCAATAAGGTAGTGGTTGGCATATAATAAGTACCCAATAAATATTTGCTTTTGTTTTATTATAGAGGAGATAAATATACTGGTTGCAGGAACATTGCAGGCACTGGGGTTGCCCCTGTATTGCTGCTATATTTATCATCTAAAAGCACATTAAAAATCAATACTGTATTAAGGGAAGATGTGCTATTAAAAATTTTAGAAATGTTCCCCGATGCAAACACTGGGAGCATTATAGGTGAGTGTTTTAAAGGTTTTGTTAGGAATATATATATTTTAAAAACACTCAGTATCTATTTTTTTAGGCCTCTGATTATCTCTGAGATCATAAGCCACAAAGGGCAGTGATACCTTCCATTTTATGCTGCACAGTGGCCAGCCCCAGATCACATTATAACCAGGTTCAATGAGTGCTTTTAAGAAAAAACATTTGTATTGACAAATCTTCATACACATACAGTCCATACATGGTATACAATCAGTGGTTCACAATATCATCACATAGTTGTGTGTTCATCACCATGATCATTTTTTAGAACATTTGCATCAGTCCAGAAAAAGAAATAAAATGAAAAAAGAAAAAACTCATACATCCCTTACCCCTCCCTCTCATTGACTGTTAGTATTTCCATCTATCCAATTTATTTTACCTCTTATCCCCCTATTATTTATCTATAGTTTTTTACTCATTTGTCCGTACCCTGGATAAAAGAAACATCAGACACTAGATTTTCACAATCACACAGTTGCATTGTAGAAGTTATATCTTTATACAATCATCTTCAAGAATCAAGGCTATAATGAATTGTTTTTTATTACTGTGACACCCAGGAAAATGTCATTCTTTCAGATCCAAAGATGTTGGCATGCTCGGATGGTGTTTATCCCATGCTGTGAAGATAATAGGGCAAATGGTCTTCCCTGCAGGTTCTAGTGGAAAGAATAAGATCAGTAGGATTCTAAGAGGAAACAGTTGATGTCCCCCAATGAATTATTTCTATTTATATAAAGTGTGCTATCTTAGTAGATCCAGCATCATAGGAAGGGTCTTATATTGCCAGGGAGGAAACACAAAAACCAAGTTAAAAAAAAAGGCCCTGAATTATCTGCATCTGCAGTATAGTTAGGTTGGCTGTAAATCTGACAAACCATCAGTATAATTCTCCTGCTTTTCTTGGTGCCCGGTAGCGAATGTGTGGCAACTGATCAAAGAACCTGTATGCGTGACGCTTTGTTACCCAGTCACTGTGGCCAGCTGACTGATACACAGCTGCTTAGAGGGCAGCACCAGCTAAGCGGATATCATGGGTTGGAGCCTGGCTGCCAAACACGCCCCTGAGCCTAGCCCTAAGCCTCCCAGCCTGCCACCTTGCAAACGGTGCATGCTGATCATGAGGGGATGACAGTTGTGAGAACAGACACCCAGTAGAAGCTAGACAAGGATCAGTGGTAGCTGTCAGTTCAAGTGATCTTGTAAATTTAAATTGTGACCCTCTAGTAGATATTTCAGTCCTGGCCTTTTGTGAATAACTGAATAAAAGGGAAATTTCCTACCTCATTCTTCCTCTTGGGCATCAAAAACAAAACAAAACAAAACAAAAAACAAAAAGAGGTGAAAAAGTTGCTATTTTTGGAATAACTTTTTCTCTTAAAATTATTTTAGTAACATTTAATAATTTATTTTTACTGAATTGGATCAATGATAAATAGAACTCCTGTTTTCTGGTTTCTTCTAGTCTATCAGAGATTGGTTGAGCTTGATAGTTTGAAATGTTCAGCCTCTTATGGCCTCTGAATTTCTGATATGTTAATATTTTCAAATCCAATGCCAGCAACAGCACCATTTATTTCATATGATGAGGTGCTCAGTAAAACATGGTTGCAAGTCTCTTTGCCCAGCACTGAAGTCAATTTATTCAGCAAACATATATCAAGCCCCTCTTATGTGCCTTCTTTCCAGTCACATTGTTTAAAGCCAAAGCTACAGAGGAAAATTGGGTTCCTGCCCTTCAAGAGCCTCTGATCTAGTGAACCAGTGATGATCAAATTATATGGAACTTGGGTTGGACTTTTGGTTGGAGATAATCCTCTTTAATCCACTTGCTTACAATTATATTGCCGAGAGAAGCAACCCCAAACAAAAGATTCTAAACCAGAAAAAAAAAAGTGCAGAATTAGATAACCCCTCAAAAAATGTTATAAACTATTTCATAACTTACTGATTTTTCACACAAGTTGGATAATTATAAATTGTCCCAAAGTACTTCTGCTTGCAGTTGCAATCGCCAGAGTATTTTAACAGAATTTTCATTGCCAGATTTCTGTAAATTGTCACACTTTTATTTGGATGACTCCATTCTCCTTCTTTGCTTTAATTGATTGCTGACACAATTTCCCCTTGTGTGTTAGTTTACCATTTTGTTTAAAGATTGTGTATCTTCTTTTCGTGAATATATGTTTTTATTTTAAAGGAGTCTTGTATGAAATTTTTAAGACTTTAAAGATGCAAACCTATAAGAACAAAAAATCCACCATGTTCCTATCATCCAAACACAAACACCTTTTTTTTTTTAAATTTGCATATGGGCAGGAGGCACCAGGGATCGAACTCCAGACCTCCAGCACGGCAGGTCGGAGCTCTGCCTGCTGAGCCACGGCAGCCGCCCTTTTTTTTTTTTTTTTTTTTGTATGCTGCATGGCAGGGGTCGCATTTCATTCTTTTTTCCATGTGAGTATCCAGTTATTGCAGCACCATTTCTTGAATTTTTTGTTGTTGTTGTTGTTTTGTTTGCTTTTGTTGGTTGATTGGTTGGTTTTTTGGGAAGCACATGGGCCGGGAATCGAACCCGGGTCCCCTGCATGCAGACAAGAATTCTACCACTGACCTACCCTCACACCCCCCACAAATACCTTTTGATGCATTTACTGTTCTTCTCTCTTTTTCTGTGGATATTGATTGGAGAAAATGTAGTAGTAATTGTATAATAATAGAGTTTTAGATTTTTTCCACTAAATGTAAATTAACCATTTTTTTGGTTACTATATATTCTTTATAATGTAACATTTTCAATGGCTGTATAATACTTCTTTGAAAGAATATGTAATGTTTTAGTTAACCATTCTCCTATTATTAAGTTTTTGTTTCCAGTTTTTTCTTAATGTAAGTCAGGCTTTTTTTCTATTTAAATTTGTTTCTTTAGACTATATTCCTAAAGAAGTAGAATTACTGCGTCACAGTTTTATATTATCCACCATACTTTGGCAGATCTTTAAAACCAGGTTGAAATGGAATTTTTGTGTTCTGTCAACTCAAGAACTTGGAACTGCTATTGAGAATCATGCAACTGGGATTTCTGTAATTCTCTCAGAACTTCTGCTTTGCCAATGGGGAGAGCAGCCCCCGCTCCCACCCCCCCAGTTGATAGACTGGTTTGGAAGAGGCTTATCTAAAATAAAGATGTACTTCCTGGAATTCTTCTAAATGTGCCATTAAAGCAATGCTTTTTGTCTCAAGAGAGAAAGAGTTACTAGACACATAGTAGGAGAGCAGTTGGTCTAGTGGCCCAAAATCTATCTCCCTGAACTGCAGTAGTTCTGAGAGTTTTATTAGAGAAAAGATGGGCAGGGTTTAGGATAATGAGCACAGTGGCCCCAGATGACGTAACTGGAGGCGATCTGATGATTGAGCGTGTGCAAACTGATTCCATGCCTAGACACAGAACGTGGGTAAGAAGATGGCAGAATGAGGTATAGGGGACTTGCAAGTCAAAGTCTGAGCTGCTGCACATGTCAGGTGGGCCCAGTTTGGTTAGATTCAGTCTTGGTTACCAAGATAACTTTGGACTTGGGGTGGGTTAGTTCTGGGCTGACCGAAGACCCTTCATTAATAAACATTAGTGGCTGTCTTTAGTGTGACAAGACTATAAAATTTGAACACCTGGATAACTGGGTACAAATGAATGTGAATCACAAGGGGCAGAAGATAAAGATATATAATCATTATGGAGATCAAGGCAGCTGGATTGTAATTTAGAGATTTCAGGTGTTTCCATCGGTCTACTCCAATATACCAGAAAGCAAAAAGGAATATCTATATAATGATTCGGTAATCACAATCTCCCTTAAATCCTGATTTCTCAGTTACAATTCCTCCCTCTTATTTGATAATTCTCTCTCAATCTTGAGGGATATTTGGGCGATGATTCATCTAATTGTTTCAAGCCTGAAAAGGAACATTGTTATTAAGGGACAAAGGGATGAAACGATGGAAACTGGTTGTTGTTCTTGGAGAGTCCAATATTTCTGGGTTTCAGAGCTTCTCTGGTATTGGAACAATTTGGAGATTTTAAGTCTCTGACAAACAAAGTTAATAAGTAGAACTTTTTAGAGCCCAGGATATCTTTCAGGGTTTCTAGGAATCTGTTGGTTGGTGTTTGCCATGTTGTGAGAGCTTGCAATATCTGGCTGAAACGTGCATAAGAGTAACTAACCTCCAGAATGACCTCTGAATTTGATTTGAAATCTCTTAGCTATTGAAACTTTATTTCTTTTCCCCCATTTTGGTCAATTAATCCACGAGGCCAGGGCCAGGCTCATATTTGGAATTTATGTCTCATGATGCTAGGGCCAGTTATGTTCTGTGAGGCCAGGGCCAGGCTTACACCCCTGGAAATTATGTCCCACGTAAGGGTGAAGTTCAGAGTTTGGTTTAGAGAGAGGAACCACATTTGAGCAACAGCAGAGATTTTCTGAAGATGACTTCTAGGCGCTAATTATAAGTAGGTTGAGTTTGTTATACAGAAATGTTTCATAAGGGCAAATCTCAGAATTGAGGCCTTGGCTTATTAAATTGGGAGCCCCTCTAATATGAAAAAATGATACACAACTGTCAAAACTGCTCATTTCTGAAGGGGTTTGAATGCCCTTCTTTTCTGGCTGGCCTGAGGCAGTTTCGGCTTTAAGCAGCTCTACTGAGTCAAATCTTAATTCCCTGCTTGGTGATGTTACAAACAGCAAGTCTTTTTTATCCTCTCTACTCAGGCTGCAGGCCTGATTCAGATGAATTAGCTACTTTCTCCATGCCTTATGAAATGCTTAGTGAACTGAAAATGGAAAAAAGAATAAATTAATGATGAAACACCGAGAAGCAAAGCAAGATATTGATCATAAGAAAAAAATTTGCTTTTGTACTGTAAGATCAATGCTGTGCATTGCTTAAAACAAGCAAAAGGGACTGATGCTGACCATTTCTTCTTCTCTTTTGAGCCTTCCAGGAAAATTCTAAAGGTGATTTAGTTTCAATGATAAGGAAATATGGCCTGCTACGATTTAGTAATTTAGTATACAAGATGTACTTTTTCACCCTTGTTTCAGTTGTTAATCCTAGATACGTGCTGAAGAACTGGATGGCCGAATCTGCTGTGCAAAAAGCAGAAATGAATGATTTTTCAGAGGTGAGGTGGTTGACTCTTCTATTTTATTTTTATTAATTGATTTTATTTATTTTTATTTAATTCAATGTACCACGTTTCAAACACTCCGAATATATTTGTAGATATGCTAAACTCTCCTGTTGTCCACACTGTTTTCCCAGAATTCTCTGTCTTGTACCTTTCCTTTTTTTAAATGTAAATCATTTTCTCAAAATTTTTTTTCTTTTATGTATTTAAAATTTTAAATAATTCATTTTGTAACATAAGTTTGCATTCTCATTTGAACTTCTGAAGATTCTCTGGTTTCTTGTATGTGCTTTGGAATTTTGGCCTGTGAGCACGTGTTTGAATCCAGTAGAGGCTAATTTGAAGGTGGGAATTCTCCACAGGGAATACGTATCCCTGGCGTACCAGCCTGGGTGGGCATGCAAGTTAAATTAATTTCTTGACAGTAGAGATGCTGAATGATCTAGAGCTTCGTGTGTTAGCACTGAAAAATCTCATGTGCAATGTTGATCAAAACAAGCACGTTATAAGGAATACATACGGGTGGCTATCGCTTAAATATACTGTGAAGCCATACGACATGTTACTGAGGGATACACAGTTATGTAGTAAACGTATCACCACATGCAGGGAGATGATAAACATCAACTTGGGGCAGCCATTGCTTTGCAGTTAGGGGGAAATTTGAGTTAGGACTTCAGCCGTAATGGAAGTATTTTATTTCCTAAACTGAATGGAGGCTTCCCAGGTTCTTACTATATTCTTCTGCAAACCTTCTGTGCCTCAAATATTTAATAATTAATGCTTTTTAAAAATGCATTATACATGCCGTTTTTTTCTTATTTTTAACTGTAGGTTTATAGAAAAAGCATGCAGAAAATACCGAATCCTCTCCTCACATAGTTTTCCCTATTAACATTTGCATTTGTGTGGAACCTTTGTTACAATTGATGAACCAATTATTTTTATAATTATACTGTTACCTATAGTCCACAGTTTACATTAGGATCCACTCTGTATTGAGTTTGTGGTCTTTTTTTGTTTTGTTTTGAGTTAGTGTGTTTTTTAGACCGGGAAGGGCCTTGGCACCTGTCCTGTGCTGGAGCTGGTGCAGTTGGTGATCCAAATCCTCTTTCCAAGGCTGGGCTGAGCCTCAGAATCCTTCTCATCACAGCATACCCTGTAGTCACTACCTACTCACCAGAGCTGGCAAGAAAAGGAAAATATTTTTGCAGTTTCTAATTCAGAAACTTGCATTAATCTTTTTATCTCAGTGGCTTATTAGGTCCTACAATTCTGGGTTTACATGTTAGAAAAGAAAATATTTAAAAATTTAACCTTTTTATGTTATTGAGATCGTACAAAGGGAAGAGAGAGAACTTCGCATTTGTCTTTAGGTGAATTTGTCCAAGCCGGGGAAACTAAATAGTTTGACAAGTTGTTTTGTTGACCAGTTGACTCCTTCCTTCCCTGTTTTCTTCCTTTCCTCAAAAATGTATTTGAGAACCTATGCAGCGCCCACTAGGGGCTTTTCTTAGGTGCAAGTGAATGCTCAGATGCACAAGACTTCACAGGCCATAGCTGGCCCCCCGTCTGCTCAGAAAGGCAAAGGACAGGAAACATAGCTGCCAGCAGGCAACCTCAGGTGTTCCTTGTTGGCAGGTCTACCTGCAGAGGGGCCCCCTCCCCTCAGCTCAGGTGCTCAGTTGAGGCTGCAGTGGGCAGGGGCAGCGCTGTCCTGGGTGCTGCCTTCTCCACTGCAACCTTATCTCTTATAACCTGTCCACGGGTGTAGTTTCCAGCGTCCCCGAGGCCTGCCTTACAGCAGGAGTGAGCCAAAGCTTCAGGGAAGCCCAAAGCACCAGTGAGGTATTGTCACTTATCCTGGTCCACATGCCGCGCGGTGATACATACGGTTGACATACCTACCACCTAATTGGGTTGCCAGGGAGACAGACCTGGAGAGTCAACTTAAAGTCACATTCGCACGTGGGAGAGGAAAAGACTTGTTAACCTTGGCACATACAACTGGTGTTGCCCTTTCATCAAGGTCAAGCGTTTGAGTACCCACTGCATGCAAGGCTCCATGGAGGGAAAAACATACGTGCGTATGTACATAGCTACACACACGTAGATGTGTATATAGATATTTTAGAAAATATAAAATCTGTTCAAGGAGCTTTTCGGCTACCATGTGAGTTTAAGTGTACAACTACCTTCCATCCAAAGTCGCGCTGAGGAGCCCCCGGGAGAAGCCTGGTGCTGAAGACGCGGGGTTCCCCGTAGAGACTTCCCATTTAAGATGTTAGGAATACAGTCGTCGGCTTTGTTTGAGCTCTTGGCTTTTAGTGTAGATAATCATCCATCTTTTCCTATCAGAACTCAGCATTTTCTTGCCTCATTTTCTTGCCTCATTCATACCCGAGGAAGTGACAAAACCCCCGAAAATATAATTTTGATCTTAGAATTATTGTCGAAGCAAGTTCTGTCCTTTATGGCCTCAGTTTACTCTCCTGCGGCAAAAGTCCGAAAGAAAAAGCCTCATGCGTTGGGATTCCTGCCCTTAATTTGTGTAGACTGCAAATCACTGACATCCTTTAAGTTTTGTAAATACTTTAGAAAATTATAATTCTCTTCCTAATGATACAAAGGAATTTAAATTACCAGGGCATATTGGTCATCTTATGACACTTTACATAGTCACTCCCCTGTTTTAGCCCAAAAGGAGTGCTTAGGAACTTTCTGTGGAATAATGGAAATGTTAAGTTAACAACTATGGTTGAAGTTTTAACAAAACGTAAAACGTACAACTATTTTTAAGCCAATTGAAAATTTACCTTGCCATTTTAGAAACGTCTTAGAATTCCTGATTTCTTAAAACTTACATGTTTTAGGAGATTAGTAAAGGTGCTGAGGAAGGAAATCTGTATTTACTTTCTGAAATTGTTTGGTAGGTCCGTCTTCTCCAGCAAGTGCTTCAGCGTCCTTTCCAGAAGAATCCTGCAGCTGAGAGAGCAGGCTATGCCTCACCTCCTCCTTCATGGGCCAAAGACCTCAGAGTGAGCTGTTCATCTTAATTCAGGGAAAGCAGGTTAGGGAGTGCTTCTGTCACTGAACTCAAAATAGGTGAATCTATTTGATTAATTAATGACCACCCACATCGTGATGAAAATCTGTATTTGATGATAATAATGATATATAAAAATAGGTTTTAGCCAAATAAACTGAATCTCATTCTTTGGAACATTTTTGTGATCATTTCTGCCCTAATCACCAACTTTAGTGGTATGATAAAGTGTTTTTGGTAAACCACATGATTTATTTTCAATGACTAAGAAATCAAAATCTTATGACAGTCTCTTAATCAAAGAGCTTTTTGAGTATTCATTTAGGCTTACTATGTACTCAGCACTTTGGACACATCAAATAAGTGCATAAGGAAGTTTTTTTTTTCCTTTTATGGTAATTTTCAAACATTTACCAAAGTAAAGAGGATAGTTTAATATATCTGATTTACCTCAACCAGCTGATTAATTATAAATACATGGCAAATCTTGTTTCAGCTATACCCCTGCACTTTTTTCTCATGTTTCTAGCTGTTGTTTTAATTGAGGTAGTATTTACATATTCCCAGTTGTTTTAAAGAAAATCCTAGACTTTTGTTTCATTTCACCACAAATAGAACATAACTTCAAATGTCAATGACATAACACGTACACATACATTACCATTATCACTTAAAACAAATTTACAATAAGTCTCTGATATATCAAATAAAATATCTAGTCAGTTTTCAAATGTTGCCTATTGTTTTAAAATGATCATCATTATTGTTTTAAAATTGCATATTTGAATTGGAATCCAAGCAAAGACTATACATCATTAAGATTAGATGATGTCTCTTTAGTCTCTTGGTATCTTCAGGTATAACCACCTACATCTTTTATTCCTTGCAACTTCTTTGTTTGGGTTAAGGAAACCAGATCATTTGTCTTATAGTGTTTCCACATTTGCTGCTTGGATCTCTGTGGAACTGCTTACCATGTTCCTCTATTCCCTGTATTTCTGTAAATCCAGAACTTCAGTCACATTCAGGAAGATTCTAGATTCCCCCCCAGAAGAATGCGATGTTAGTTGTCTCTCTTTTTTGTGATACCTACAGCTACCAGCAATCATTTCCTTAACCTACTTACCCAATAAAGGTTGCAGAAAGCTGCAATTCTAATCCTATCGTTCATTTATTAGCTGGAATCCTATCAAGCAGAACTTCCTATCATTGATTATTTGGTTGTCCAGAGGTACAGAAAGGTAAAATAATGAGTTGGTTCCCAAGCATCCTCCAAAGATGACAAATGGCTTTGTTTGCTTGTGTTAGTATCATTATGAACTCTTAAAGTTAAACATCCGGATTCAAGGTTTGAGTCACATAGCGAGGATTTCAAGACATGCATAATTGCTGGCATAGCAGCTCAGCCATGCCCGGAGCAACCAGGCTTGCCTTCCCACTCCCCACCTCCTAAGCGTTGACTTGTTCTTCCTGCTTGCTCCTGGTCACCAGAGAGCTGGCTGATGACCTCCAGATCTTGGTCCTCCATCCATCAGGATGGAGCTGGGCCCCTGTAACAGGGAAACGAGAATCTAGCAATCCTCAGCAGTCTCCACCTACATCTCATTTGTGCATTTGCATCTCAGTGGCAGGGACGGTCCCGCTTCAGGCCAAGCACATTGCAGTACCAGGTGTGTCTGTGTTAATGAAGGAGAAGGGGAAATTGTATGCTGAGTAAGTGAGAACAGTGTCTCTTCATTTCTTCCTATTGTTATGGGGTCACATCTGCACCCATTTTGGTAATTCGTGTTTTTCTTAGAAAATAATCCAATTCATCTAGATGTTTAAATTTTTTGATACACATTTATATATACTGTTTATTGCCCTATAATTTTTAATTTCTTCCATAGCTGTAGTGTTGTTCCTATACTTGTCCCTAAACTTCATAATTTGTGTTCTCAATCTTCTGTCCTTGATCAAATTTGCTAAAAGTTAGTCTTTTATGAAGGTCTTTTCAAATGATCTGCTTTGAATTTTATTTATCAAGGCTACTTTCTTTTGTCTTCTGTTTCATTAATTTTTGGATTTCTTTTTATAAATGATATCTTTCTAATTTCTTTATTTTTTCCCCCTGACTTTCTCAGTTTAGTGCTTAGTTAATTTATTTTCAATCTCTCGTTTTCAGATAAATGAAACTAGGTCTTTGAATTTTCCATTGAGTCCCGTTTTGCATATTCTCCTTGTCATGAATTTCTAAATAGTCTGCATTTTCCATATTGATTTTCTTCTTAACTCAACATAGTATGGAAGTTACTTTAACTTTCCAAATAGGTTAGTGTGCTGGTTTGAAACTATTGTGTACCCTAGAAAAGCCCATGTTCTTTAATCCTTATTCAATATTGCTGGGTGGAATCCTTTTGATTAAGTTATTTCCACACAGATGTGACCCACCCAGTTGTGGGTGGGACCTGTTGACTAGGTGGTTTCCATGGAGATATGTCTCTACCCATTCAAGGTGAGGTTGCTTACCGGAGTCTTTTAAGAGGGAACCCTTTTTGAAAAAAAGCCTCAGAGCTGACACAGAAATCTTTGGAGATGAAGAAAGAAAATACCCCTGGGGAAGATGTTTGAAATGAGAAGCCAGAGACCCCAGCAGATGCCAGCTGTGTGCCTCCCCAACTGACAGAGGTGTTCTGAACCCATTGGCCCTTCTTGAAACAAGGTATCTTTTCCTGGATGTCTTAGTTTGGACATTTTCATGGCTTTAGAACTGTAAATTTGCAACTTAATAAATTCCCTTTTTAAAAGCTATTCCATTTCTGGTATATTGCATTCTGGCAGCTTTAACAAACTAAAAAGTTAGTTTCTTGTTTTTTTTACATTACGGCAAGAGAATGTGGCCTAATTATACCAGTTTTTGGAATTTGATATTTTCTGTGTGTCCTAATGCATAGAAAATATAAATGTTTCATATGTACCTGATAAGAATGTTTTTTACTTTATGTACTAGGTATTATATTTAATCAAGCATGTCCAGTGTGCTATTCATTTTTACTCATTTTTGTTCTACTTTATCTATTGGATTTGTGAGTGAGTGTTACATTTTCAAACATAGATTTTTAATGTTCCCTTTGGCTTCATAAAGTTTTTGCTTTATGTATTTTTTATGTTATATTACTTAGGTTTGTCACATAGTGCTAGTACATTTATGAATATAAAATATACCTCTTTGTATTTGCATTTTGAATTAAATATTGTCCGATTTTAATAATGCTATATTAGCCTTTTTTGTCTTAGAATTTTCTTATTATATCTTAGTGTTATACTAGATTTTCTACCTTTTTTGTTATAGGTGTGTTTAAAATTTTTTAATGAATGCGTAGCTGTAGTATTTTTGTTTTTTACTTGGTCTGTAAGTCTTTTTCTTTTAAAAGGGGAATTTAACCTTAAATTAAATTTGCACATATTCCTGTCCTTGTTTCAGAATGGAGAAGAATTGTTATCTTATTTCTACCAACTTCTAAGCTTTGTTATTTTTTTTTTGTTTGTCCTTACCTGTGTTTAGCTGGATTAATTGAGTTATCTCTTTTTGTACTCCACCTCCCTGCCCACCCTCACAGTTCCCCAAAAGGGTTGGAAGTTCTCAATTCTCTTTCTATTGTTTTAGTTTTTACACCTCAATTTTAGTAAGGTATATTTTCTATCAATGTTGAGTAAGACAACTTTAATTCATTTTCATTCCTTCTTCTCTTCTCCCAACATCCTTAGTCATCTACAGTTTAAGTTCCCTATTGCTACATTTAAAAATACCATTGAGACTCTACCTTCTTAAGAATCGTTTTAAACAATTGCATTAAGCTTCACAGTCATGTTATCAACAATTACTTTGAATTAACTCCAAATTTTACTGTTTTTGTATCTCGGTATTCTTTTCTTGTGTCTCATTGCATCATTTATTTTCTAGTTCCCTTTTGCTGGAGCACATCTTTAAATAATTTTTTCAGCAAATGTTCTTGGAGCCCCCAATCTCCCCAAATATAATATTTTGCCCTTTACTCGAATGACAATAGATTCTAGGTTTAAATCTAGATTTGAAATTATTTTATTATGCTGTATTGCAGATGAGAATTTTGATGCCAACAGAACCTGGTTTCCCCTCTTCTCTTTGGAATATTTTATACACTATGCTACCAGACAAAGGTGGTGGGTACTTTTGCCAGTTGCACTCAGTGACCATTTCCTGAGGCACTGGGCTTTCAAAGACAGAAAAATTTATTATTAGGCACATAGTAGGCAAGCAGATGGCCAGTTGGGCCAAAATCTATCTCCCCGAACTGCAGTAATTCTGATAGCTGTATTAGAATAAAAAGATGAGCTGAACTTAGGATAATGAGCACAGTGGCCCCAGATGATGTAATAACAGGTGATTTAATTATGGAGCATGCGCTGATGGATTCCATCCTTGGAGAACATATGTAAGAAAATGGCAGAATGAGATATAGCTGACTCTAGGTCAAAAATCTAAGCTACTGCGCATGTCAGGCGGACCTATTTTGGTTAGATCCAGTCTCGGTTATCAAGATAACTTTGGAATTGGGCTGGGTTAGTTCTGGGCTGACCTAAGACCCTTCATTAATAAACACTAGGGGCTGTCTTTAGTGATTACAGGACTCTAAAATTGAAAAACTGGATCACTGGTCACAAATAAAGGTTAGTCACAAGGTTTTATAATTACAGGGGCAGAAGATAAGGGCTATACAATCATTATCAGAAATCAAGGCAGCTGGATTACAGTATATCAGAACACAAAAAATAATATGTACATAATGATTCAGTAATCAAAATCATCCCTTAAATCCTGATTTCTTGATTACAACTATATGCTACACATACAGACACAGACATACACACACACAGTATATCCCTAGGGTTTGTCTGGGTGTGGACTTTTACCATGGATCCCCATAGGCCCTTTCAGTGTGAAGACTTGCCTTCCTTAGCTCTCTGTAGCACAACTATTAAAACAATTCAAAGTCTCCAGATTCCATGAGATCCATGTTTGAATGCTTCTACCAAGCTCTGATACCTTGAGCAACTCACTTCTCTAAGCCTCAATTTCCCCAGCTCTAAAGTGGGGATAATAATGAACTTAACTCCTGGAGCTATTAGGAGGATTAAATGAGATAATGAACGTGAGGGGTTCAGCACAGTGACTGGATATGCTCTCTCAATGTAAGCTATTGTTGGGGATACCGTGGGAAGAGGGGAGCAAAATGAGGATTGTCTTTTGTTTCCTCTTGTTTTCTACAAGCATTCTTCTAAGAAGAGAATCTTCTTTGACTTAATAGGCTTTTTCTTTGAAGTTTTATTTAGGGAAACTTTGGAGCAAAATGAGAGAGAAGAGCAGGTGAGAAATACCTGGAGAACAAATGGATTAGCACTTTGAGATATGACACTGCTACAGATTTATTCTTTTTAATAGGATTTGAGGAAAGGGAGAGGTAATCATTTGGTTTTTTAGTTAGCCATCCTTAAAGAAAACATAGTGATTTTGACTAAATTGAAATAAAATGTTAGGAATCAATATTCAGCTTCTTTTCTGGAGTAAGAAGTCAATTAATTGGTCTGTAAGTATGACAAATGAGTAGCTGAAAGCCTCATTCATTTCTCCCCACTTCATTTTAGAAATTGAAAGATGAGGGTCTACCTATCACTGTTTTAATTTTTATATACAGGGCCTATTGAGGCTCTGAATTCAGCTGAAGGCCCATCTCAGCCGCCCCCCACCCCGCGCCCATAATGAGGCTTAGAGTTTGAGTTTTGACTATTTTGGCCCAAATAGCTGTAAGAAATAAAAGATTCTTGTCTTTCAGAGACAGTTCCATGCTTTCAGTTTGTCCCTGAATTTACTAATTTGAGTTTTTTATTCTCTCTGTTTAAGCTGTTCAGTGTCATTAGGAGCTGTCGCCCCACCCCACCCCCCAGCTCTTGAAATCTTAGTCATACTGTCTTCCTTCATACTGTCTTCTGGTGGTGACCAAAAGCTGGCACTTCATTTCAGGTGACTGTGTTTTACTGCATGCTCTTGGTGCCCAGATTGCCATACCTTCAGGCCAGTTGTATTTTCACAGTCTTTATGTTCCAATCAGGTCAGATGACCACCCCAGGTTACTTTTGGTCAAGCTAGTCAATTATCTCTGAACCTGTCTCCTTATTCTAAAATGTGGCTAATAATATCTACCTTGCAAACTTTCTGAGATGATTAAATAATTTTGTTTACTGCAGTATGAAAAACCATAAAACACCTGGACATTCTGGATCAAATAGTCTGAATGTGTTGCTGTGCTGGTAAGAGAATGAGTGAAGTATTCAGTGCTTGCAGAGGAAGCAAAAGCATGAATGCAGAGAGCGAAATGAGCCAGCAGTGTCCTTGTGGTGAATGCATACAGTGGGGCGTTAATAGTTGCCTGAGGGATGGCACATGTAGCCCTGGCCCGGGCAAAGGGTGGATCAAATCAGAGACCTAGCAGAAATGGGGACACTGAGGGCCTATACTGTTACCACAAGAGTGGGCCAAGGGAAAAACTTTTCTAGAAAGGGAAATATCAGGTAGATTTGTCTATCCTGTCCTTGGCTCAGAGTGGAGGGATAAGTCTCCATTGAGAATTCATAACCCAAAGTCAGCCCTCCTGCAGATTTGCAGCCCAAATTCACCCTCTGTGTGTGGGGTGAAAAAACGGAAGGTAATGGCGTATTGTAAAGGGAGCCTGGCTTGGTTCTGCTGCCGGATCCTTGGCCGAAGCAACTGCGGATCCTGTCTGGAGAAAAGGTACTTTTAACTTAGGCATTTAAGAAACCTCAAAATTCCATTGATTATAAGCGCATAATAAAAAACACCAAAAACATGAAGAAGCAAAGCAGGGATAACTGTCAGCAGAAAAAAAAAAAGTAGCAGAAAAGACCCCCGAGAACTTCCGATATTAGCATTATCAGAAGAGAGTTTAAAATAAGTATGTTCAGAATGTCTTAAGAAATAGAAGAGAGTAACATAAGTATGAGCAAAAAAAAAAAATGAGATTATCAAAAAGTAGTGAGGCCTATACCAAACTCTGAAGTCTGTTTTACAACTAATTGTTGTGATGTGCTTTGAAATTTATTGCTTTTTTGTAGATATTCTATTTTTCACAAAAAAGAAAAAAAAGTCAACTGTGATGGTAAATGCACAGCAATATGATATTGTGAGCCACTGATTATATACTTTGGATGATTACATGGTATGTGAATATATAATATATAGCAATGAAAAAAAAGTATTGAGGAAGATCCATCAAAGACTTGAATAGAAATTCTAGAAATGAAAAGATAAGAATCAAAACTTTAAATCTCAATGGAGAGGTTAAACATAGATTAGCTCATACTGAAAAGATAACTAATGGATTGGAAATAAGATCTGATTAATTTACCTAGAATAAAGAAATGGAAAAATATGCAAGTTTAAGGTATATAGAGGATAAAGTAAGAAGGCCTAACATAGGTTTCTTTAGATTTCCAGGAGACATGAAGAAGAAGCATATTTGAAAACAAAACAGATGTTCCAGAAAAAGTGAAAGCTATATATATATTTGCAGAAACAGGAACTTCAACAAATTCTCAAGTAACTTAAATAAAAGGAAACGTATCTTTAGATTCATTGTGTAAAAAACCAAAGGCAAAGAAAAGGTCTTAAAAGCACCCAAAGGAGTGAAAGAGAAAGGGTCTAAAAAGAAATTGATAATTTGGCATCAGACTCATTAACTGCAGCAGGAGAAGAAAAAAAATTATGGGGCACCCTCCTCAAAGAACTGTTTACTGTCAACCCAGAATTTTAACACCCAGTGAAACCATCTTTCAAGAATAAGAGTGAAATAAAGACATTATAGAAAAACAAAAACTGAGATATAACTCAAATACTGGAAGACAATAGCATGTATATTATGAGTGGGGGAGGGAGGAGAGGCAGCGATAGAAATTAAAGTCTCCCAAAGCCCTTGTACTTTTCACGTTAAACTTGTTTAACTTTAGACTTTGTTCATTACGGATGCTATCACCTATAGTTAGGTGTGAAAAGGATAGAAACCGAGTGTATAACTTTCCAATAAGAAGGTTAAAGTATGGAATAGGAGAAAAATCTTTAATCACATGAAAAGAAGACAAGGAAGGGACCCCTCCCCCCTGAAAAATCCAGACAAATAGAAAGTAAAAAATTAGGATGTTAAAAATAAATATGGATATATAATCACAATAAGAGTAAATAAAATAAATTAAAAGATAATGATTGCCAGATTATATCTAGTCTTATATACAGAATTTACTTATATGCCATTTACAAGCAGCGAACCTAGAAGATCATGACATAGAAAGTTTGAAAGTAAATGGAATGAAAGAGATCTGTCAGGCAAATAAAAAAAGGTGGCACAACCATATGAATATAAGATAAAAGGCAAAAAACATTACATAGTGATGTAATGTTATGAAGTTCAATTCACCAGGAAGACATAAATTTCTAATCTTGTTTGCACTTAAGAAACATAGTATGTGTATGCGAGTATATAAAGCACAATGTGCCAGGACAATGAAGATATTGGCAAATCCAACAAAGGTTCCATGCACTAGGGCAACTTTCCAGAAATCTACAACCACCAGACGGGTCCCTGGACCAGGTAAGCCCTGAAACCTAGAGGGCCAAGCCTCTCAGGAACATCAGATAGTTCCATCTCCCTACCCCATATTATTGACAGCGCCCTCCAACACGAAAAAGTTAGAATGGCCATAGCCCAAATACCCCTAAAGAGTGGGATAGAAAGATCAAAGGTGATGGTGGAGTTATACACAGAAGGTAGGGTTTAAAAAATGAATATGATTGCTGAATCATTAAATTGATATTACTTTTAGTCTTCAGTATCTTAGAGCAGCTAGAGGTAAAAACCTAAAATCGTGGAATTGTAACCCATACCAAACTGAATCTGTTCTACAACTAACTGCTGTGCTGTGCTTTCAAATTATTGCTTTCTTGAATTTATGTTATTTTTCACACAAAAAAAATTCGATTGCGATGATAAAAAAATATTTATTCCTTCTAGTCTCCTATATTCTGCAACAGCTAGAAGGAAAAATCTGAGAGGATGGTATGGTAGCCCATGACAAACTCTGGGATCTGTCCTGTAACTACCTGTTGAAGAGTGCTCTGAAAACTATTGCTTTTTTTTCTTTCTTTGCTTTGCATATATATTATACAATAAAAAACAGTTTAAAAAAAGAACACACATTAGAAGCTTAATAAATGTTCATCTACCCCTACAAGGATCTCCTGTAAAATCTCATTATTTCAGATTCTAACACGAGGCATTTTTCATCACGTTTCCTGTAAACTCTGTCAAACACTGGGGTTTTAGTTGTAGTTCTCACATATATATATATAGAAATGTAGTTCTCATATATATACAGAAAAAATTACTAGTGTCTAGTAATTTTTTTTTTCCTGATGGCAACCGTATATGAGAAATTTCTGCAGTGCTTTGCGTCATGCTATGGGATTACTGTTCTAGTCCCCACGCTTCCCCTCCACCCCCCGCCCCCAGCTTTCCCATTTCTCCCCACAGAAACATCAGGTTAAACCTTTCAACAAAGGAGAACAAATTTTGTCACACTTTCAGGGCAGACTTATAGGGCTTTCTCAGGTACAAATAGGGTTTGTGAAGATACCAAAAGTTCTCTTCTGTTTCGGTGAGATTCACCCAGAGCTCCTGAGCTGGCACCTAAAATCAGCGAAAGAAAATGTGTGTCCTGAGATCGGCGTGAGCCAGCTCAGATTTCTAAGATTCCTGACCAAAAGGGCCTGCACAGTGGGTTTTGTACTCCTACGAGGGAGCTGGAATTCGATGCCCCAGATGATCCATTTAACCCCTTGGCCTGCTAAAATTGTATCAAATATTTTTTTTTCGCATAGGCAGGCACTGGGATTTGAACCCAGGTCTCCGGCATGGCAGGCAAGGACTCTACCTGCTGAGCTACCATGGCCCACCCTGTATCAAATAGTTTGACCATGAAATCAATGAATCCCTTTCAATAGCTTTCCTAAGATACATACCATCAAATGCTAAAACTTGCAAGCATTTGCATCAGTTTGCATTTCTATATATATATATTTTCCGTCTCTAAAGGAAAGTACCGTATGGACAAATGTTAGAAGACCTGGGAGGCGGCCCAGGCTGTGAGACCTTGGCTAAGTGAACCTCCAGGCTTGCTTTCTTCAGTAAAGTTAGGAATATGATTGAAGTGACTCGAAGCCTGAAACCACCAGTGCTCTCTGGTTCCCCCTGCCCCCCTCGGCCCACAGGGATGGGCTCCTCGCACCTCCTTTATCATGTTCTGCTACAGACATTGGATGAGAGGTGACACTTGGCTCACCTCGACCAATGAGATCCTCTTTCCAAGAGTTTTCCCAGTTAGGATTGGAAGATAGTCTGTCCTGGTCGCTAGAGAGAGGCAGTAGAAATTTTGGAGTTGTGGAGGGACTATCTTCCATCACATAAACTGAAAAACAGAGTGATGATGTAGAGAGTGACAGTATTTGCAAGGAGAGTGACAATGTAGCAAAGCAGGGAGGGGAAATGTGGAGAACTACGAATTTCTAGGCATCTAGTTCCAGGTCCCACCCGAGAGTCCAGGTAAGCAGTTAACCTCGGGCCATTGAGATGCTGCCTCGGAATTACGTAAGAAATCCCTGCTTTTTGCTTGAGCTTGCTCTGGTTGGTTTCCTTATGTACAGTCAGAATCCCAATTAATATAGTGGGTTTGCTCATTTTCAAGGGTCCTTCCTCTTTAAGGTTCTGTGGCTATAGGATGTAGAAAACCCTTACACTGCCTTGTGTAGATATGGTTGTGAAGCACCATCAACGTTTTTCATACTCTGAAAAAAAGTCAGAAAAGGGCATATTCTTTTGATTATAGTAACCTGGATTCTAAATTATTCTTCTAAGCTAGTAATGCATTTCTCTCTTTAAAATCTCATTATGGGGCAATAAGTTTATTTTTCTTTCAGTGAGATTCAGTGAGTCTAAGTATTTGCACTTCAGTATGACTGGGGTTGAAAGAATATTCAGTCACAGTAATAACAGTATCTGTGCAGGAAGCTTTTAGTTTGGTGGGTAGATAAGATATTCACTATACCTGTGAATATCTTACCTTAAATGACAAAAGGAAGCTTGCAGTGTCTTGGCAATAAAATGCTAACTATATGAAAAGACACACTTTAATGCATTTCTTGATCTGCTAACAGGTAGTAATTTTGATCAAGATAAGTAAAATCCCCGTAACAAACCTCAAGAAGCATCTTCTGCCTCGGCATCAAGTGATTGGCTCACTAACCTACACAAAGCTAAGAGGAATCTGAACAACTTGGGTGGCACATGCCTTTTTTTTTTTTTTAACCTTTCTTCAGTCGACTAAATCTCCAATTCAGTCTCTAACAAAATATGCCATGAACACCTTTCCTGGATGGTCCCAGAGAGCGGCACAATTTAGCAGGTTTTAGTCAGATCTCAGAAAAGCTGTGCTTTGACAGGAGCTGAAATCAAAAGAACATCATAAAACAAAGACATGTAGAAAAAAGTTACTGTACATGCGAAATTTATTGTAAGACTTACTACTTTCTATCCTAATTCAAGTACATGCTCAAGAAAAATTTCAGTGTCTTGCCAGTTTTAGTTGCTAAATATTTTTGGTCCTATAAATTGAATTAGTTTTTTTGTTTTAAATGTAACTGAAACCAAAGCTAACTTTTTTCCAAATATTAAACCATATTAATAGTTTTCTTAATTATAAAAATACTGTATTATTTCTGATTTCTTTTCTACCCCCTTTAAGAAGATTTTGAAGCATATGTATATAATATATATGTATGTGTGTGTCATGGAAATAAAACTAAGAATTTCTTTAAAGGTCTATCAGAAGCCAATTAGAAAGAGATGAGAAGATAAGGGTAGCAGGAAACTAAGTTATTAAAACTGGGCATTAAATTTATCTCTGAGAGAAAACATCTCAAGTTGAAGAATATATATGATTGTCTTTTCCTGTCCCTACATTTTTATGAAATGTTTTATGAAAATCCCAAATTATCTAAATTAACATTTTTCCCCATTACTAAGGTATTCAACCATAAAAAAAAAGAAAAGAAAAACCTAATATATATACTCAAAACCCTAAACAAAGTGCTGAGTTGCAAATCAGCTGCAACTGCTTCTCTTGTTTTCTTCTTCATCCTCTTTTGAATTTTCTGAAAATTCTGAAGGTCATAGAAAATATATTTAAGAGCAACAAAACTTTAAAAGGTATAGTGACGTTGAAAGCAATTTTTAAAAGGTCAAATATAAGACGTTTAGTTTTGATATCTCATTAGATTTATACAACATATTTCTAAAAATACCACCTCCAGGAAAAACATAACTTTTATTAATTCGATGCTTCTAAACTTATAATAATAAGTGAACATAAAACATTTTAATTAAGTTGGAAGGGAAGATAAGTTCCATTTAAGTGAAAATACATAGGAAAGATATGTACATTCAGGCAGATACTCTAAATTCTGTGTTCGGTTGATGATTATGAATGTTCTCGGGCAACTCTGAAAAGTTTCACCTCATCCCTAGTCTGAACACTTGAGCATTTTAGCGACAATTACCAAGATGTCACCGAAATAAAGTGGCAAAAATGCACGGGGGAGGGGGGGTCAGAAAAGATTCCACCCGGCCCAGCACCGGCGCGCTGCGCCTAGGCCACGTTGCCTCGCTTCTTTTGCAAAGCTTGCATGAGATCCGACATGAAGTCTTGCTCCCCGCCTCCCCCGGCTCTGGCGGGTCCTGGGTTCTCGCGCCTCTTGAGGGGAATGGGGGACTTTTGGGGGACAACGGGGGGCGGTTTCCGGGCTGCGGGGACGGGGGCGGGGGCGGGGGCCGGCGGGGGCGGCAGAGAGGACCC
>PVIY010038412.1:0-24092 GCA_004026745.1 Myrmecophaga tridactyla | reverse complement strand
AAAAAGGTCGGGATTGGAAATTGAGTTATCCAGAAAGATTTCATGGAAAATCCTTTTCTTTGATGGCATGATCCTATAATATGGCTTAGAAAACCAACAAAGAGTGCAGTGGGATCCATATAAATGGAACCACTGCTAGCCTCGACTAAAAGGGGAAAATAAGGGACAAAGTGAAGGAAAAATACCTTCAGAGGCAGAACCATGGAGGCTAAACCATGATGTTTCTAACCAGGAAACATCAGGCCAGAAGAGTAGACCAATTCATACGCATGGAGAAGGCAATTTTGCCCTGGAAGTGGAGGATGGGCCTCCACTTCATTGCTTAGGAAGAATTGTGTCCCCTCTGGCTTTGGGGAGGGTGAAAGCATAAACCAGGGATTGGGGAGAGCCTGATTGTCACCTGTTCAAGTTTGCTGGCTGCTGAAATGCAATATACCAGAAATAGACAGGCTTTTTAAAAGGGAAATTTAACAAGCTGCTATTTTATAGTTCTAAGGCTGTGGAAAAGTCCAAATTAAAACAAGCCTATAAAATGTCCAAATTAAGGCACCAACAAGAGGTTACCTTAGCTCAAGAAAGCCAATGAAGTTCAGGGTTTCTCTCTCAACTGGGAAGACATATGGAAAAAATGGCAATGTCTGCTAGATTTCTCTCCAGGTTTCTTATTTCATGAAGTTCCCCCAGGGCGTAATCCTTCTTCATCTCCAAAAGTCCCTGGCTGTTGTACTCTGTGGTTCCCATGGCTATTTCTGTCATGGCTCTCTCATTGTCCTGAAGCTTTCTCCAAAATGCTTCCTCTTCTAAATGATTCTAGTAAAGTACTCAAGATCTACCTGGAATGAGTGGAGTCACATCTCTATCTACTGAAGTTAATGCCCACAATTGTTTGTGTCACATCTCCATGGAGATAACTGAATCAAGTTTTCAACCTACATTATTGACTAGGGATTAAGAGAAAAATTGCTCCCACAAAATTGGATAAGGATTAAAATATGGCTTTTCTAGGGTACATACATCCCTTCAAACTGGCACACCACCCCCTTGTTCTGGAGGAGTTAAGTATGTGCCACAGAGATAAGAAAGATCACAGGTGCTGCCCCAATGTATGCAGAGGGTGAAGCTGAGAAAAAGGTGTTCCCCCCAACAAACCTTGATGTTGGAACATGCCCCAGCATTTGGAAAGACAGCAAGGCCACTGCATAGGCCCTTGAAAAGGGTGGGACTTCTACTTTCTAAATCCCTGAGGATAAATGATTATCAGACTTTGAATCCCAATGGAGTTTGCCCTGCAGGATTTTAGAAGTGCAGTGATCCCAGTATTCCTTCCAATTTCTCCCTATGGAAAGAGAAATATGTATCCCATGACTGTTCTTTCTTTGTATATTGGCAGCAGATAACTTGCTTTGAGTTTTACAGGTCCAGAGACAGAGTAGAATTTTGCCTTAGGATAGACCAGGCCTGTAACTGATTTTCATGAGATTTTGTACTGTTTCATACTTTCTATTTTACTTGTATTTTTACTGAAATGGTTTAAGACTTTCTGATATTATGTTAATTATTTTGTATGTGAAAAATGTATTTTGTATGTTTCTGATATTGTTATTGTTGATGTATTCTGTATGTGAAAAAAAGTGTCTTTTTTTTAGTTCAGAGGGTGTAATGTGTCAGTTTGAAAATATTAGGTACTCTTGAAAATCCATATTTTAACCTTGATCCAATGTTGTGAAAACAGCCATTTCTTTTAATCCCTATTCAGCACTGTAGGTTGGAAACTTGGTTATATTATCTCCATAGAGATGGGACACAGCCAATTGTGGGTGTGACTTTTGAATAGATGGAGCTGTGACTTCACCCATTCCAGGTGGGTCTTGATTTATTTACTGAAATCCTTTAAATAAGAAAATGTTTTGCAGGTAGCCAGGAATAACAGATGCCTCAGAGCTGACAGAACAGAGCCAACAGAGCAGAACTGACAAAGATGCTGACACATGGTGATACTTAGAGCCCAGCTGATGTTGCCATGTGCCTTCCCATGAGATGTTAAACAAGCCAGGAAAGCCAAGGAATGTCAAGAGATGAAAGCCAGTCCTAGAGAAGCAAAGTGAGAGACCCCTATAGGAACAGAGGCTGAAAGCAATGGAGCCCAGGAGTAAGGGATGAGCAGATGCCAGCCATGTGACTTCCCAGGTGACAGAGTTACTCAAGACTCATTGGCCTTTTTTTGAGTTAATGTAACCTCTTGCTGGTGCCATAATTTGGACACCTTTACTACCTTAGAACTGTAAACTTATAACTTATTAAATTCTCCTTTATGAAAGCCATTCCATTTCTGGCACATCACATTCCAGTAGTTTACAAACTAATACACCAGGATTCACAGGTCCAGGAATCAAGAGATGAAAATGGGAATGGCACAACTTGCTCCCAACCCTAGTGACCCACCAGAAACATTTTAGCTTGTTCTTGAAACCATAAGTTCTGCTAGTCTGTGAGTCTGGGTTCCAAAGGAGTCATCCTACCAGGAGATACAGCAGTTATTCTATTGAACTGGACATTAAGACTGACACCTCACTACTTCGGGCTTCTCAGCATCTGAGTCAATGGACAAGGAAGGGTATTACTGTACTGGCTGGTGTGATTGATCCTGACTATTAAGGGAAAATAGGACTGCAACTACACAGTGGAATTTAAGAAGAGTTTTCCAAGAATACAGGAAATTCTCTAGGGTGTCTCTTAGTACTGTCATTCGCTGAGATTAAAGTCAATGAAAAACTGCAACAACCCAATAAAGACAGAAATATCAATGACCTAGAAACTTCAGGAGTGTAGGCTTGTTCCACCCAACCAGGTAAAGAACCATGGCCAGCTGAAGAACTTGCTGAGGATAAATGGTACATGGAATGGGTAGTGGAAGAAGGTAGTGATAAATGTGAACTATGACCATGTGACCAGTTACAGAAATGAGGTCTGGGGTGGTATGAATATTTCCTCCTTGTTTTGTTATAAATATGTTTTTATTTGTACATAAAAGCCAATATCTTTTTTCTTCTTATATGATATGTTTTATTGTTCATACATTAATATTTAAGTTATAGGATAATCAAGTTTAAGAGTGAATACTACCTTGTACTTGCACCCTATTCTTGGGAGATTTAGTGCATTACCTGTTTCATGCAAGACATTGAGTATTGTTATACAAGACATGTCTGCTATTGTGTTATATTTAGAGATTTGAGTATGGTTTAAGGTGATGTGTATAGCTGCCAAGTTGACAAGGGGTGCACTGTTATGTTTGGGTTCAGGTGTCAACTTGGCCAGGTGATGGTGCCCAGTTTTTCAGTCAGGTAAGCACTGGCCTATTACTGAAAGGATATTTCATGGCTGGTTGATAAACCAGAAGGCTAGTTTATTAAATCATCAGTCAGATTATTGCATCTGTGACTGATTATATCTATGATCAACTAAGGGTGTATCTTCCACAAACAAGATAATCCAATCAGCCAAATTTGATCCAATCAGTTGAAGACTTTTAAGGAAGAAGAGAGAATTTTCACTCCTTCTTCAGTTAATCAGACTCTCCTATGAAGTTCTTCAAGACCCTTCATTGGATTTGCCAATCTCACAGCCTGCCCTATGGATTTTGGGCTCTTGCATCCCTATGGTTGCATGAGACCCTTTTATAAATCTCACATTTACAGATACCTCCTGTTGGGTCTGTTTCTCTAGAGGTCACTGACTAATAAACAAACTATTATGAACCCCTTGTAATAGTGACATCCATTTGCTATAATTCATGAAAGAATATTCTTATATTTGTACTGTTAGTCACAGTCCATCATTCTCCACCAGGTTCACTGTTACAGATTTCCATGATTTGTCTTCTGCATTCCTTCTTATAACATACATGGCCCCAAAATTCCCCATTCAACCACAATCACAAACATTATTCAGCACTGCTAATTACACTCACAATAATGTAAGCACTCATGACTAAGCATTTCCAAATATTTACAATTAACCTAAATAGAAATTATTCACAAATTAATCTTCAGCCCACCTTTTTCTGCCCCCTGGTAACCTATATCCTAATTCCATGAGTTTTCTTAATAATATTAGTACATATTACCAAACTTGCTCATGACTCTGAATCAAAGGACAAGGAAGGGTTTTACTGTATTACCTGGTGTGTTTGACCCTGAGTATCAGGGGGAAATAGGACTACAAATACACATTTGAGGTAAGAAGAGTTATTTGGCCTTTAGTGTTTGGCTTATTTTTCTCAACATAATATCCTGGAGGTTCATCCAGGTTGTTATTTGTATCAGAAATTCATACCTTCTTACAGCAGAATAATATTCCGTTGTTATGTTTATACACATTTTGTTTTTCCATTCATCAGTTGATGAACACTTGGGTTGCTTCAATATTTTGGAAATTGTGAATAATGCTGCTATGAGTATTGGTGTGCAAATGTTTCTTTTTGTCCTTATTTCAGTTCTTCTGAGTATATAGCTAGTAGGGTGATTGCTGGATTATATGGAAATTCTATGCTTAGCTTCCTCAGGAACAACCAAACTGTCTTCCACAGAAGCTGCACCATTCTATATTCCTACCAGCAGCAGTGAATGAGTGTTCCTATTTCTTCACATCCTCTCCCACACTTGTAATTTTCTGTTTTTTAATAGTGACCTTTCTAGTAGGTGTGAAATAATATCTCATTGTGGTTTTGATTTGCATTTCTCTAATACCTAATGATATTGAGCATTTTTACATGTGCTTTTTAGTCATTTGTACTTACTTTATGGAAAAATGTTGATTCAAGTCTTTTATCCATTTAAAAATATTTTTTACTGTAAAATATGACATATATACAAAGCAAAGAAGGAAAAAAACAATAAATGTCAAAGCACACTTTAACAAATACTTACAGAAGAGATCTCAGAGTTTGTCATGTGCTATCGTTCCACCATCTCATATTTTTTTCTAGTTGCTCCAAAACACTGGAGGCTAGAAGGAATATTAATATAGTGATTTAGCAGTAATACTCATTTGTTAAATTCTATTTTTTCTGGTATACCTCCTCCTTCTCTTCTGATCCATCTCCCAATATATAGGGATCTTTTGGCAATACTTACTCTGATATTTTCATCTTGAGAAGGGTGTCAACACTCAAGGATAGGGAGATGTAATCAATCAATAATCTTAGACAGACTGGTCCCTTTGGGTTTCAGGATTTATCTGGCCAAGTAATTATAATTCCCTTTGGGAATTATAGGTTCCAGGAAAGTAAAACAGTGTGTAAAACCTTTACAGAGTCTCAATTTGAGCCCTAGGTGACCTTAAGAGTCAATAGGAGTGATGTTGGTTGGGGGTTAGCAAACCATGGCAATTAGCACTATCTAACTGAAGCTTGCATAAGAGTAGAATCCAGAACAGTCTCTTAATTTTATTTGATCCCTCTTTCTTTTGCACATTTTTAGATTGAGGTGTTTGATTTGTAGGATTTCTTTATATATTCCTGACATTAAATCCTTACCAAATATGTGGTTTCCAAATTCTTACTTACATTGAGTAGACTACCTTTTAACTTTCCTGACAAAGTCTTTTGCAGGGCAAAAGTATCTAATGTTTTCTATGGAACTTTTTAAATGTAATTTTACTGAGAAATATTCACATGCCATACAGTCCATCCAAAATATACAATCAGTGGTTCACAGTATCACCACATATTTTTGCATTCATCACCATTGTCATTTCTACAGCATTTAAATTACTCCAGAAAAAGAAATGAAGAGAAAAAAGAAAACCCAAACCTAATATACTCCTTTCCCCATCTTCTTAAAGACTACTAGTATTGGATTCTTCCCAATTTTAAGACTTACAATAGAGGTAGGTTAACTAAGATGGTGTAATATTGTCATAAAAGAATATATATTTTTTACACACATATATCAGTGGAACAGAGTAAAAAGAATCTAGTAGTAGATCCACACAAACATGGGCAACTGAATTTTTGGGGGGTATAGTTTTACAATCATTATAAAGACCAGTGCTACTGGGATTACTGTTCAACATCTTCAGGTATTTTCTTCTGGTTGTTCTAAAACACCAGACACTAAAAATAAGTATCTATGTAATGAGCCAATAGTCACAGTCATTTTCTACATCCTAATTTCTCAGTTACACCTTGTTCTATTTTGCTAGCTGCCAGAAAGTTTTATAGTAGAAACAGAATGACTTTTAAAAAGGGGAATTTAATACATTGCTAGTTCACAGCTCTAAGGCCAAGAAAATGTTCCAATTAAAACAAGTTTAGGGCTGGCAATGATGACCCAGCAGGCAGAGTTCTTGCCTGCCATGCTGGAGACCCAGGGTCAATTACCAGGCAAAAAAACCAAACAAAAAACAAAACCAAACAAGAAAACCCAAATCTATAGAAATGTCTGATCTAAGGCATCCACGGAAAGATACTTAGTTTCAAGAAAGCTGATGACATTCAGGGTTTCTCTCTAGGCTAGAAGGGCACATGGCAAAGTCTTCTAGCTTTCTCTTCCAGCTTCTTCTTTCATGAAGCTCCCCAGAAGGCATTTTCCTTCTTCATCTCCAAAAGTCACTGGCTGGTGGATTCTCTGCTTCATGGTTCTGAAGTGTTCTAGAGTTTTCTCCAAAATACTTATTTTATAGGATTCCAGTAAACTAATCAAGACCCACTTAGAATGGGTGGAGACATGTTCTCAATCTAATCCAGTTTAATACCCACACAGTTGATTGAGTCACCTCTCCATGGAGATTCCCTAGTCAAGTTTCCATCTTATAGTACTGAGTAGGATTAGAAGAAACTGTTGCTTTCACAAAGTTGATTAGGATTAAAGCATGACTTTTCTATGGTACATAAATCATTTCAAACCAGCACACACCTCATCCCTCTCATTTCATCTTCCTCTTAGTCTTCAGGAAAAAATAAACTTACTAAGATAAAGTGTGTTTTTTTCATGGGCAGGCACTAGGAATCAGGCCTGATTCTCTGGCATGGCAGTTGAGAGTACTGCCTACTGAGCCACTGTGGCCTGCCCCTAAGGTATACTTTTATGGAAACTTAGATAGAGCCTAGAGCATTCCCTAATATTTTCAGCAATATTGTTGATTGGAGCAAATGATCCAACTGTTAAAGCATTGTCCTAAAACAAGTCAAGGTCTTGAAGGATGGTGAAAGACAGAGCACCAATGGGAGAAAGCAGACTTATTTTAAGCACAGAGCCCTTGTTGTTGTGTTCATTGTCTACCCCCATCCCTGAGGCATGCTGCTGTGGGTGTCTGATTTTCTGGGGAGCCTGGGGGAAAGATCAAATCTGACAACTGGCTAGTGAGAATCACAAATAGAAAACAAATCCAATCAGCAGGAAAACCCAGACAAAAGAAATAAAATGACTTTTAGACTAAACTAAGCAAAAAATCAGATGCCTCAATATGAGAAAAAAAATCATGATTAACATAAGGAAGAACAAAGATATGGCCCAAACAAAGGAACAAACTAACACCTCAACTGATATTAATTAAATACATTCAAACAAATCTTCTATATCAATTCAATGAGTTGAATGAAAATGTGGAAAATGAGACGAAAGATATAAAGATATAGTGTGTCCATACAGAAGAACTTGAAAGCTTGAAAAAATCATATGGCAGAACTTATGGGAATGAAAGTTACAATAGAAGAGATTTAAAACTCAATGGAGACTTACAACAGCAGATTTGAAGAAGCAAAAGAAAGAATTAGTTAACTAGAGGAAAGGACATCTGAAATCCCATACATAAAAGAACAGATAGGGCAAAGAATAAAGAAGAACAAGCAGGGTCTCAGGGAACATAATGACAACATGAAACCATGAATATATGTGTTATAAGTGTCCAGAAGGAGAAGAAAAGGGAAAAGGGGTAGAAAGCGGTCTCTGCTGGTAGAGATCTCAGGCTTCCTTTCCTGATTCCTTTTGGTTTTTCTGTCTTCAGAGTTTGTATTTAGCAGTCCAAATTTGTTAATTAAAACTACAGTTGGAGTTTGGTTGAGCTACCTTCACTTGATCCTTGTAAACACTGCTTCTTTTCTTTCCCACAGGGAGTGACTCCAACACAGTCTACCATGACAGTGGAGGAGTGGTACCAACCTCCACAGTTTGAGGGCTTTACTTACAGTTCTGTGCTGTGGTAATGGTCCTTCAACTCATTCCAGACTGGTGTACAATATGTGTCTGATCACAGGTGTCCCCCAAACAGTGTTCCAGACTGTTTGTGGCTATTTGCTAGCTGCCTTAGAGTATTAACTAAATTCTGCACCTCCCCACACTGCCATTTTGCCCTAGCTCTAAAAGTATTTAATTATTCAGAGGTCCCATTCATCTATTTCTTCTTTCATTGATTCTGCTTTGTGTGTAAAGTCTAAGAAACCATCTACCACAAGATCATGAAGCTGCTTTTCCATATTTTCTTCCAGGGGTTTTATGATCTTAGCATTTATATTTAGGTCTTTCATCCATTTTGAGTTAGTTTTTGTATAAGATGTTAGATATGGGTCCTCTTTCATTCTTTTGTATGTGAATATCCATTCTCACAGCGCCATCTTTTGAAGAGAATGTTCTGTCACAGTTCAGTGTCTTTGGCAGTCTTGTAAATGTTCAACTGATCACAGGTGTTAAAATCAGTGTCTAAACTCTCAATTCAATTCTTTTGATCAATATATCTATTTTTATGCCCTTACCATGCTGTTTTGATCACTGTAGCTTTGTAATATCCTTGAAAGCTGGGAATGAAAGTCTTCCAACTTTGTTCTACTTCCTCAAGATGTTTTTGGTATTCAGTTATTTGCCTTTCCAAATAAATTTGATAACTATCTTTTTTATTTCTGCAAAGTAGGCTATTTGAATTTTGATTGGGATAGCATTAATTCTGTAAATCAATTTGGGTAAAATTGACATCTTAACTATATTTAGCCTTCCAATCCATGAACACGGAATTACCTTCCATTTATTAAGGTCTTTGTTTTCTTTTGGCAATGTTTGGTAGTTGTCTATGTATAGGTCCTTTATATACTTTGCTAAACTGATTTTAGCCAAATTGTTAGTTGTGGATGTTTTCCATATATGCCATTTATCACGTTGAGGATGTTTCCTTCTATTTCTATCCTTGTAAATGCTTTTAGCAACATAAGATGTGGATTTTCAAATGCCTTTTCTATAACAATAAAGATAATCATGTAGATTTTCCCTTTTGATTTGTTAGTTTGGTTTATTATATCAATTGATTTTCTTGTGTTGAACCATGCTTGCATATCTCAGATAAAACCCACTTGGCCATGGCGTATGATTTTTGAAAATGTGGTGTTGGATGCAGTTTGCAAGTATTTTTTGAGGATTTTTGCATTTATATTCATTAGAGAAATTGTTCAGTAAATTTATTATCTTGTAGTACCTTTAGCTAGCTTTGTTATAAGGGTAATGTTGACCTCATAGAATGAGTTCTTCAAAGAACTTGGAGCCATAAATCATTCTGTAAGTAAATATATCCAGTAAAATATGTTTTAAATTCTGTCCCACCTGAATACACTTGATGAGAGTTTTGTAAAGGTCGGATGGCTGCCAATGGTAGTTCTAAAGGTAGGTCCAGAAATAAAACACTCTGATCTGAACCATTTAGGAAACTATTTCCATTAACAGGTCAATGAAAATATTTATGTCATTGACAGAAAGTAGTTCAAATGTTCAAACTAATTCTAAAAATGATTTCCTTGGCATCAGCTTCAAATTTTGCCAGAGAGATACAATCCTCTAACATTATGGATATCCTTAATTGGAATAATTAATTGTACCTTTTGATTCCTACAGAGTAAGTCAAATGGCTACTTAGAAATAATTTTCATGGGGCATGTTTTGATTTTCATTCACTTGACTTCACAATTTTTAATCTTATCACCATTCTGAATAAAAATTTCTAAGCAGGTGTTTTAATTTGGGGGCTCTGAAACAAATACCATATAATGGGTTGATCTAACAACAGAAATTTATGTCTTATGGTTTCAAAGGCTAGAAGATTTCATTCTTTACTGTGTTGGTATCTCCTAGTGGGTTATAATCTTTGAGGTTTCTTGGTTTCTGTCATATGGCAATGCATATGGTGGTGTTTATCCTTCCCCTTCCAAGTTCTATTGACTTCCAATATTTTGATTTTCTTGCAGCCTCCTTTCCTTGTCCAATTTCCTTTGCTTACAAAGGCTTCAGCCATCTTGGCATAAGGCTTACTTTCATTCATATTGGGCACATCTTAATTAGTAGGACCTTTGAAGAAAGGTCCTATTTACAAATGGGTTCAAATCCAAAAGACCAGGGGATGGGATAAGAACATGCATTCTTTGGGGGTATTGATACAATTTACAACAGTGGGAGAAAAACATCCTATGGGATTGGTCATCAAAGACCTCATAGAAGAGGTAGGATTAGGTTTTGTTGTCTCAGAATGGGGAAGGTATAGTGTGAGCATGGGTGGGAAAGCAGAATTTCCCACCTCTTTTTTCTGGTATTAAAATAATTTATTTCATCAGTCTGTTTAATTTAATGTCTTGGAGCATATATTATCCAACCAAAAAGTGCCTGAAAGGGGTTGTAAATAGGGAACAAACACTCAGGATAAGAAACTGGCTCAATTGCCAAACCCCACATCTTTTTGTAGCAAATATATAATTTCTGAAATCTCCCTTTGAAATTATATTCACAATGTATTTAATCTTATACCTGGGTTACTACAATAACCTGTTTTTCTTCAGAATCCATAAAAGACTTAAAAGTCTCTAATCCTCCCTAATCTATAAATATCCCATAATACATGGTATTATGATTGCTTATTTCCATCAAATTTCAACCTTAACTTGTTTAGTTACAAACAAATAAATAAAATAAGCATCATTGTTCTCATTTAATTTCCTTATATTCTTTACTCCCTTATACTCTCACTAAGCCAGGTCCCTTTCTTAAGCCAAGTACCTTTCTCCTATGATAAAAGCATATAAGAATGTGTTGGACAAAATACTCTGCCAAGAGAACCAATTATGAGTATTGCACCTTATCTACTCTTAGGCACAAAAGAATGTGGAGTCAGTGAAAAGAGAAATAATAGTCAGTGGAATGTAGCATATAGCTCATTTCCAGTTATTCTAATTTTCTTAAAAAATTTGAAAATATTTTCACCTATAACATTTATAGCTTATAAGGAGTAAAATATGAAATACTTTTAGGAAGCCATTATTGTGACTACACCAGAGGGTTTTATAGAAGATAAATGCCAGAATCTTATTTATATTTCAAATAGAATATTCTACATAATCTTAGAAATTGAACCATGAAGGGTAAGGCGATAGGGTGACTAGGTATGATGAAGCAGTAATTCAGGTCAGATAAGGGTGATGCTAGTGGACATAAAAAAATGTAGATAGACTTGGATGATGTTATGTTTGGAAAATGAGTCCTTATGTTTTGAGGATGTTTTTGAGAATGAGCTTACAATGGAGGATGAGGTAGAAAGAAAAAGAGCTAGTAAAAAATGTGAGAGAAGGATAGTCATTTATTGTCTTGAAGAAAATTGGTGAAGGAATACTTAGTATATGGAGATATTTATAAAGAAAGGAAGCACGAGTTATACCTTACCTATGTTATATTTGAAATGTCTTTCAGTTATTTAAGTGGAAATGTCAAATAGGCAATTGAATAGAAATCTGTACCTTAAGGAGGTAAGAGTGGACATTTGGAGTAATCAGCATATTTATTTATGTATTTAGATCTGTTGGACAGAACATGACCATTTAGAGAAAGTGAGGATTGGAAAAGACAAAGGTACTTGGGTCAGAAAGCTTTAAGGTTTAGATTAGACCAGATTGCCTGGCATACAAGTTGCCTGGTGGTGGAATAATGCAGTTCTGGTAGTTAGATTCAGTTGTCAACTTGGCCAGGTGAAGGCACCTCATTCTGTTCCTGTGGACATGAGCCAATGGTACATGAACCTCATCTGTTGCTCATTACATCTGCAGTTGTCTAGGAGGTGTGCCTGCTGCAATGAATAATGTTTGACTTAATTGGCTGGTGCTTAAATGAGAGAGCACAAGGTAGCACAGCTGAAGCAGCTCAGCATACCTCATCTCAGCACTCACAGCTCAGCCCAGGCCTTTGGAGATGCAGAAAGGAATAACCCCGGGGAAAGTTGTTGTAACCCAGAGGCCTGGAGAGAAGGCCAGCAGAGACCATGCTGTGCCTTCCCACGTAAGAAAGAAACTTAGTTGAAAGTTAGCTGCCCTTCCTATGAAAAATTAACAAAATAAATCCCCTCTTATTAAAAGCCAATCCATCTCCAGTGTGTTGCATTCTGGCAGCTAGCAAACTAGAACAGCAGTGCTGTAGAAAATAAAGGAAATGTCTTGGAAAAATGAGAGAAGAAGATGAAACTGAAACTGAGGAGCTTGAATTTTATTTAGTAGGCCTTGGATATTTATATAACTGGCACTGAATAACTACAAGTAAAGGGACTGCCTTGATCAAAACTGAGTTTTAGAAAAACTACTCTGGCACTGGTGACTTAGCACTTTGTTCTCAGTGCTATGTTTTAAATATTTGATATGGCATAGAAGATAAATCAATCAACAAATGTTTATTGAGTGCTTCTAATGAACCAAGTATGATTAAACTGTGGAATAGACGTGACTTAAACTATGATCATTACATAAAAGCAAAACAGAACAAAAATTAAAATAAACACCTCAAGTTGAATGTGATAAAGGTTGGTATTCTTTTTTTTCCTTAATTTTTTTTTATTGTGGTAACATATATACATAGCATAAAAATCACCATTTTACCCATTTTCCAGTATAGAATTCAGTGATATTTATTACATTCACAATGTTGTTCCATCACTTCAACAAGAAACTGAACATTAAGTAATAACTCCCCATTCCTCCTTCTTCAGTCCCTGGTCACCTCAAATCAACTTTCTGTCTCTATGAATTTGCCTAGTGTATGTGCTTCATATAAGTGAAATTATACAATACTTGTTCTTCTGTGTCTGGCTTATTTCACTCAACATAATGATTTCAGGGTTTATCCATGTTGTAGCATGGTATCAGAATGTCTTCCTTCTTTATAGCTGAATAATATTGTATTATGTCTATATACCATGTTTTGTTTTTCCATTCATCTTCTGATGCACATTTGGGTTGTTTCCACCTCTTGACTATTATAAATAATGGTGCTGTGAACACTGGTGTACAAATATCTCTTCGAGTCTCTATGTTTAGTTATTTTAGGCATATACCCAGGGCTGGAACTGCCAGTCCCATGGTAACTCTGAGTTTAGCTTTCTGGGGGCCACCCACCTGTTTTCCATGGTAGCTGCACCATTTTGTATTCCCACTAACAGTTAAGGAGGGCTCCTATTTCTTTGCATCCTTACCAGCACTAATTATTTTCTGTTCTTTATAATTAAACTTTAATTTCTAACTGGTTCAGAAAGCAGAGGTGCAGGACCTCAAGGAACACATGGCCAAACAAGAAGAGGAAATAAGACTTGATCTGGCAGAGCTCAGGAAAGAATTGGACAATGAAACTGAAACCATGCAGAAATAAGTACATCTGGGGACAGGATGGCATGGAGAAGAAATGAGAAGTATAAGAAAAATGAGATGGAATAGAGAGAAAACTAACTGCCTAATTAATGGCAAAGTATATCTAATGGAAATATATTGAACCCCAAGTCCTGAAAACAGAAAACATACCTTCTTTTCAAGTACCCTTGGGGGCATTCATAAAACTGAGCTTTCACAAAAACCTCAATAAATTGCCTGCAGTAGAAATAACATAGACAAGGAGGAAGGTGAGAATATGGAAAGAGTGGTGGTACAGCAAGGGCCTCTTACAGCCTGAATGGGTGTGAGTCAGCCCTGCAGGTGTGCTCCAGGGATTATCAGCCCCATGCAGAGGGCAGGGCAAGCAGAAATCAATAGGAAAACCCAGAAAACAAAACCTCTCAATGGACTCAGATCAAAGGAGAAATCTAAACCAAGTTTAAGACTATCTAGAAGAAATCTATGTAGAGGACACTAAATAGGAATGTATAGGGTAGCCAAAGTAGGGATAAGAGGAAAGCCTAGCCCTAAATATATACATATATTCCTTCACATGGGCAATTATATATACTTATACATTTATACACACACACATTACTCTATTGAAAGAGTTCAAAAGGGAACAAAACTGTAAAGACAAGGAGAGAAAAAGGACATGCATAGGGATAAAAGCAGAAATTAATGGACTGAGTAAAAGCAAAGGCAGATTTAATAAATAAACCAAAACCTGGCTCTTCAGAAATAAAAGAAACAGTAAAACTCACAAAATAAGAAATGATATTTGGAAAACATTCACAGATATGACGGAAACCAAAAAAATCATAAAAGATGATTTTGTTTAACTTCATATAAGTGCATTTGAAAAATGTGATGAATTTTTAAAAATTCTAGGAAATACAATGTACCAAAAGCACTTCTAGAAGAGATACAAACTCTAAATAGACTACTGTTGAACAAATAGAGAAAGTTTCCAAAGACCTACTTCCCAAAATAAGCACTGGGCCTGGATGGTTCCACTAAATATTTGAGGAACAGTTAGTTTGTATGCTACTTAAACTGTTCCAAATCATGAAAAAGAAAGAATACTACCACAATATTTTATGACATTAGCATAGCACTGATAATAAAAACAAACAAACAAATGAAAAGCCATTACCAAAAAGACTGCATAAAATGTCATAACTATGGACCAATTTCTTTATAAAGCTTGATGGCAAAATCCTAAATATTAGTGAAGAGGATGTGATAGTATGTTATATTTCATGATCAACTGGTTTTTATTACAAGAATATAAGTGTATGCATTTCCTGTGGCTACTGTAACAAGTTATCACAAACCTAGTGGCTTAAAACAATGCAAATCTATTCTCTCACATTTCTGGAGGTCAGAAATTAAAAATTATTCTCACTGGTCTAATCAAGGTGATGGCAGGGCTGGTTCCTTGTTGAGGCTCTAGAAGAGAAGAGCTTCTTGCTATTTCCAGCTTCAAGATTTTGCCTGCATTCCTTGGCTCCTGACTCCCTTCCATCTTCAAAGCCAGTAACTCTATCACTCTGACTTCTGCTTCCATTATCACATAACCTTCTTTAACTCTAACCTTCCTGCCCCTTCTTATGATGACCCTTAGGGTCACATTGTGTACACCCAAATATTCCAGGATAATGTCTCCAACTCAAGATCGTTGATTTGCAAACTTAATTCCATTGGTACCCTAATAACTCTTTGTCATGTAACTTTACATATCTGCAGGTTCTGGGGATTAGGATGAGGACATCTGTTGTAGTTTGCTAAAGCTGACAAGGTACAATATGCTAGAAATGGCTGGCTTTTATGATGGGGATTTATTAACTTACAAATTTACAGTTCTAAGGCTGTGAAAATGTCCAAATCAAGACATCAGCAGGTGATGCTTTCTCCCCAGAGACTGGCTACTTGCCATCCTCAGCTTCTGTGTCACATGGCCAGGTACATGGTTATGTCTGTTGGTCTCTCCCTTCTCTCCTGGAATTTGTTGCTTTCAGCTTCTGGCTTCAGTGGCTTCCTTTCTGTTTTCTGTGTGTCCTCTCTCAGTTTCTCTGGCTTTTCTCTCTGAGCTTCTCTGGGGCTTTTTTTTCTCCTTCTGTATTCTCTCTTTATCTTTTATCCTCTTAGAAGGGACTTAAGGAAGAGGATTAAGACACACCTGTAATGAGGTGGGTCACATCTCAATTTAAGATACTACTCACCAAAAAAGATCCTACTCACAATGAGTCCACACCCATAGGAATGGATTAGCTTTAAGAACATGATCTTTTCTGGGGTACATATAGCTTCAAATCATCTCACTATCTTTGGGGGCCATTATTCTGCTTGCTACAAACTTAGGTTATGTCAATATTGGAAAAGCTATTAATACAATGCACTTTATTAATAGATCCAAGGAGAAAAACAGTATCATTTTCCTTCACAGATGTTGAAAAAAATTTTGATAAAAATTTATTCTTATTTTTTAACATTCCAAAATGATTATTGAGTGGGAATTTGCCCTAAAATATATCAAAATGTGTAATACAGAGCTAAGGGAATGAAAATAAACAAGCACATCAGTGAACAGAATATAGTTCAGACATAGATCCATGTCTATGTGGAAATGAAGCCTACAATAAAGACAACATTTAAAATGTGTGAAGAAAATATGGCCTTTTCAATAAATCATGTGAGGTAACTGGCTATCCACTGAAAGGAAAAATGTTAGATTCCACCTCCCACCCCATCACATTAAACACACTTAGGAAAAATAAAGTTTAGGTCTTTCACAATGTTTAAATCTGTATTTGTTTTATAAATATTAGCAAGGAGAATGGCCTTCTAAATAAAACTTAGAAAAAAAACAAACAGAAAACATAAAAGACTGTGAGATTTGTCCTCATAAAATTTAGAACTTCTTAATGTATAGAATTTAAATATCTCTCTATTTATACATATAGATAAGGGTTGGTATTCTTTTCTGATCATGTTTGGCTCATTGATCAAGAGTTGATAGAGTTTATTACAGTGCCAAGTGTAGTATGATAATCAGTGTTAATTTATAACTTTATAAGGGCCTGAACCTGTTTGATGAAACTACTCAGTGAAATAGGGAGGCAGTGATATAAACCAACAAATACCAAGAAAAATAAAAATCTATAGTATAATCATACATATAGTGCACAGAAGGTGTTCTAGTTTGCTAGCTGCCAGAATGCAATATACCCTAAAAAGAACAGCTTCTAAAAGGGGGTAATTAATTAAGTTGGAAGTTTACAGTTCTAAGTCCATGATAATCTCCAAATTAAAACAAGGCTATAGAAATGTCCATTCTAAGGCACACAGGGAAAGATACCTTGGTTCAAGAAGGCTGATGAAGTTCAGGGTTTCTCTCTCTAGTGGAAAGGCATATGGTGACATGAGACATCTGCTAACTTTCTCTCCAGGCTTGTTTCACGAAGCTTCCCTGGGGACATATTCCTTGTTCATCTCCAAAGGTCTTGGGCTATGTGGTATCTCTGGGTTTTCATGGCTCTCTTGTGGCTTTCTCTAAAATTCTTCTTTTAAATGATTCTAGTAAAATAATCAAGACCTGCCTGGAATGAGTGGAGTCACATCTCCATCTAATCAAAGGTTAGTGCCCACAATTGAGTGAGTCACCTCTCTGTGAAGATAATCTAATCAAGTTTCCAACCTACAGTGCTGAATAGGGATTAAAATAAGTGGCTGCCTCTATGATATGGATCAGGATTAAAACATGTCTTTTCTAGGGCACATAATACTTTCAAGCCAGCACATACCGTCCTCTGGACCCTAAAAAAGACATGTTTTTCTCATATAGAAAATACATTCATTCCATTAGAATATCAAGAAACCTTAAAGCTTTGGTTCCTGGTGCCTGCCCATGTAAAAAAAAAAAGAAAAACTGTAAAGCATTTCAGTAACAATACAAATACAATATAAGATTAAAACCAGTACAAAGTCTCATCAAAGTCTGTTACAGGCATGATCTGTTCTAAGGCAAAATTCTCCTCTGACTCTGGACCTATAAAACTCAGAACAAGTTATTTGCTGCCAACATAGAAAGGAGGGACAGTCATAGGATAAATACTCCTATTTCCAAAGGGAGAAATTGGAGGGAACACAGAGGTCACCAGACCCAAGAAGTTTCTAAAACCTGTAAGGTAAAGTCCTTTTGATTTCAAAGTCTGAGAGTCATTTATCTTTGGGGCTTCAGAAAGTGGCAGTCCCATCTTTTCCAAGGATTATGCAGTGGCCCACCTCTTTCTATATGCAATCTTGAGGGACATTGGGAATATCACCTTTTTCTCAGCTCCACCCTCTCCGAGCATTGGGGCCACACCTCTCTGTGATCTCTATGGCACACACTCAACCCCTCCATGTGGTGGCAGCCAGGCTCTCCCCTATCCCCACAGAATGTGCTTCACCCCTTTCCAGGCCTGAGACAGCACAAACCTTCCACTGCAACTAGGTAAAAGGCCCACCATCTGCCAGCCTGGCAAAATCACTCTCTTTAAGTGCTTGGGTAGATCTCCTCTTCTGGCCTGAAGCTACTTGACTTCAGACCCCAGCCTCCATGGTTCTGCCTCTGAAGATGTTTTACCTTTATTTTGTCCTTCTTCTGAGCCCCCCAGGCAAGACTGGCAGTGGTTCCATTTATATGAGTCCCACAGTACTCTTGTTGGTTTTCTGTGTAGTAAGCACGGATCGTGCCTATTGGACAGGAGTTCCCACAAATCCTTCCTGGATAACTCACTCTCCAATCCTGGGTTTTTATTAAATGGCTGACTGGTTCCACATCTGGTTGTATCTTCCCATGGGACACTATTCTCTGGTGTCTGACTTCCTGGAGTCTAGAATTTTACAGAACATCAAATTCTAGTTTCTTTGTACCCAAGAGTTCAATTCTCAGCTTATCTCTTTCCTGTTGTATTTCACAATAAGCTGTGAGGAGAAACCAGATCACAATTTCCACGTTTAAATTGGAAATATTTTCTGCTAAATATCCAAGTTTATGGCTTTTAAAATCAGCCTTCCATCCAAAGCCACTAGTCAATTTTGCTACATCAACTGCCATTTTAAAATAAGGATCACCTTTCTTCCAATTTGCAATAATACATGCCTCATTTCTGTCTACCTCATCAGAGATAACTTTAGAGTCCACATTTATACCAACAATCTCTTCAAAGCATTCCAGACTTTCTCTATCAAGTTCCTCACAACTCTTCCATAATCTTCCCCTTATCCATTTAAAAAGGCATTTTGACATGTTTGGTATTTTCAAACCACAGCAGCACCCCACTTCTCTGGTATCAAAATCTGTTCTAGTTTGCTAGCTGCCAGAATGGGATATACCAGAAACAGAATGGCTTTTAAAAGGGGAAATTAATTCAGTTGCAAGTTTACAGTTCTAAGACCATGATAATATCCAAATTAAAGTAAGGCTATAGAGGGGGTGCAGCTGTAGTTCAGTGGTAGAATTCTCGCCTGCCATACAAGAGACCCAGCTTCAATTCCAGACCCATGCTCTCTGGAATTAGAGAGCAAGGCTATAGAAATGTCCAATCTAAGGCATCCAGGGAAAGATACCCTGGTTCAAGAAGGCTGATGAAGTTCAGGGTGTCTCTCGCAAATGGAAAACACATGCAAAACATGGTGAAATCTCTCCAGGTTTCTTGTTTCATGAAGCTCCCTCAGGAGCATTTTCCTTCTTCATCTCCAAATGTCTCTCCAGGCTTCTCTCCAGGCTTTCTCTCCAGGCTTCTTGTTTCATGAAGTTCCCTCAGGAGCATTTTCTTTCTTCATCTCCAAAGGTCTCTGGCTGCATGGACTCTCCTGATTTTCATGTCCTTCTCTAAAATGCTTCCTCTTTAAAGGGTTTCAGTAAATTAATTGTTTTACTTTGCAAGCTACTGGAGTGTGATATACCAGAAATGGAATGACATTTTTAAATGAAATTTTAATAAGTTGCTAGTTTACATTTCTAAGGCTGTGTAAATGTCCAAATTAAAGCAAGTCTATAAAAATGTCCAAATTAAGGCACCAACAAGTTGTTACCTTCACTCAAGTTAGGCCAATGAATTTCAGGGTTTCTCTGTCAATTGGAAAGGAACACGGCAAACATGGCAACACTTGCTAGCTTTCTCTCCAAGCTTCTTGCTTCATAAATCTCCCCTAGGGGCATTTTCCTTCATATCCAAAGGTGTCTGGCTGTGCAGGCTCTTGTGCTTCTCATGGCTCTCTTGCAGCTCTGTCTCTCTCTCCAAAATGCTTCCTCTTTTAAAGGATTCCAGTAAACTAATCAAGACTCATTTGTAATGGGTAGAGTCATATCTCTATCTAATCAAAATGTTAATACCTATAAATGGGTGGGTCACAACTCCATGGTGATAACTAATCAAAAGAATCCACTTACATTATTAATAGGGATTAAAAGAAACAATTGCTCCCACCAGATTGAATCAAGATTAAAACATGGGCTTTTCTATGGTACATAATCCTTTCAAACCAGCATACTAACCAAGACCAACCTGGAATGGGTGGGATAACATCTCCCTCTAATCAAAGGTTAATGTCCACATTTGGGTGAGTCACATACCCCATGAGATAAACTAATCAGGTTCCAGCTTACAGTGCTTAATAGGGTTTAAAAGAAATGGCTCCCTCCATGAGATGGGTCAGTATTAAAATATGGCTTTTCTAGGATATATAATCCTTTCAAACTAACACACAAGGGCAATAATTTTCCTGAAGGTGTTAAAAAATCTTACCTTAAAAATTTTCTTCTCCATAAAACCATACCACTCTAGATTTTCAGTAGAAATCAAATATCCATGTTGCAGGAACAATGGGGTATAAACACCACAAACCTTTTCTAAGATACTCATTTTCCTCTAAGGGAATAGACACAACTGTTGCCCAAAACATGGTGAACACATAAAGCACTGTTTTCCCATTCACTCTGACTAAAATGATACCCATCAGCAAAGAGAACTTGAGGCATTATTTGCTCAGGCACTTACTACAGTAGGAGAAAACTCTTGGGAAACAAACACAGTTGTAATATACAACTAGAAAAGCAGTTCTCAACCCTTTTTCTGTAATTGCAAGCAAGTTGGCAGATGATATTGGTTGCATCACACACTCCTTGAACTTGCTGTGCTTATGAACCATTCCCAGCTAGCTAGCTGTGATTCCTCTTCAGTTTCTTCCATTCAAGAAAGCATATTGTAATGCAAATGAGTGAGAGAGAAATTATTGAGATGATCTTGAAATCACTCTCTTTATTAATAAATAGTAAATGGTATTTAAACTATGTACTTTATTAAAAGCATATTAATTGATTGCATCTCATAACTGACTATGCGAGATCAGGGTGTTGAAATGGTCTGAAGGTGTCTGATCTTGATATGTGGTTTATATGAGTCTGTTATTCATCTTGTCCTTATGTTTCCCTGTACTGAGTCCTCTATCTATAAATCTACTACTGAGAAGCAGAAGTTGTCTTATCCAAATATGTAAAAGTCCAGGTATGGCTCAGCCTCTGGAGAGTATGTCCATAAGTGTGAGGAACAGAGAGTAGACAAGATCTCCACTCCTGCTTTCTTGACTGAGAGTTGGCCTCTTCCTAAACAAAATGACTGAAATTAGAAAGACACAAACCTGCAAGAGAGATTCCAGCCATAAGATCATAGCCAACAAAGCAATCATATTAAAATGTTCTACAATTAAGCCTGGCATTCACATAAGAAATTTGCACACACATCAAACAATAAAGGTCGTTTCATTATAGATTGCATTGGATAGTTCACTTGGCATTGGTCTTGGAAGATATACAGACATTTTCTAGGCAGAGAAGCATTAGAAATGTAAAACTTAAGTAAAGTTAACATGGAAAATATCAGAGCCATGAAAACTCATGATGTGTTTGAAGAATGGAAAGCAGTTCCCAGTCTTGCTGTAACATAGTGCTTTTAGAGAACTTAGTACTTTTACCTATTCATAGAAGGATTACTCTTGGGGTCAACTCTTACTTAAACTACTAAAATCCTTGCCTCAGAGTCTGCTTTTACTTGGGATGTTGCATCACAATCACCAATATTGTTTTCATCTTTGCTTATACAAGCCTTGTACACATTACCCTATTGTAATTATTATCTTCTGAGACCTGGGGAACTCATATACACACTCAGATGCCATGTTCTAGCCCTCATCTCCCCCATCTTTTCCCCTATTCCTTGTTTGTATGCAGGTTTTGCTGTTTCCATGTTTCTTTGTGTACAGGTTTTTGTTATGTTTCCATTCGTATTTGTTTGCATGGATGTTTTATGTTTCTATTTAGGCCAGAGACTGCAAGCAGACGAGGAAGGCATCCAATTTCAACAAACTTCAGTGATTTCCTAGGGCACAAGTGTTTTTCCTTGGTAGGGCTCTGTGATGGTCAGGTTCATGTGTCAACTTGGCCAGGTGATGGTGCCTATTAGTCTGGTTGGACAAACACTGGCCTGTTTGTTGCTGGGGGGCATTTCATGGACTTCAATTATGACCACATTGGCTGCATTCACATCTTATTGCATTTGCAATCAGCTAAGGGGAGTTTCTTCTGCAATGAGTATGCTTAATTTAATCACCAGAAGGATTTTAAGGAGGATTCAGAAGAGACAATTACTCTTTCTGCTTTAGCCAGCTAGCCTCTCTTGAGAGTTTGTTGAGAACCTTCATTTGGAGCTGCCAGCTCATGATCTGCCTTACAGATCTTGGACTCTTACATCCTCATAGTTTCATGAGACACTTTTATAACTTTTCTATTACATATATCTCCTGATGATTCTATTTCTCTAGAGAATGCTAGCTAATGCAGCTTGGTACCAGGATTGAATTGGGTCTTAAGAAACAGAATCTTAAAAATAGGTTTTACTATTGGCTTTCTACTCTGACTAGACTCAAAGGCACTAAAGACTCTGTTTCTTATAATAAGGATAGAACTGACACTCCATGGGGTGGGCTGGCAAAAGAGATAGTCAAAATATCAACATTGGATTCTAGTAATTGTGCGCTCATACAAGGCAAGGCTCTGGGTGATAATGTTTTTGGCACCTTTACGGAGTTTTGTGGAGTTGAGTTATAGAGATGTTGGATGGTTTTTGTTAGATACACTGGATAAATTGATGAGGGAAAGGTATGAGCTGAAAGCTTCGAATGAGGAGCTTATGTACTGTATGACAGGTATAAAAGATTCTATGAATGTCCTGAAGGAAAATCTTATTTTCTATAGCCTCAGACTTGCAATCTCTGAAAGTCAGACTGAGAGACTCATTGTAAAAGTGGCAACTTTACAATATAAACTGAAATCTCAACCTTACAGGGTGTTTGCCATTAAAGTGAGGGCATTGATTAGAAAGAGTGGGACCCTGTAAAATGGGATGGCCACATATGGATTGATAATGATGGTTGTGGAGACATTGAAACCCTAGATTGTGTTGAGACTTTTCTAGATAATCCCATGGTAGTCAGCATTGAGGCCATAGTCACCCCAGATCCAGCCTACCCTGAGAAAATATTCTGAACCTCTAGTCAGACCTGAGGAGTCAGCCAGGCAACCTCCACCTGAAGAGATTAACCCTTCAGTGCCTATGAAGCAATTAACTACCTCCCACCCCATGGGGAAAGAGCACTTGCTTCTCTGCCTGGAGTGATTAATCCTGTTTCACTAGATGAAATTGCAAATGAATGCCCTGAAGTAATTGGCTTGGAAGATACTTCTAATTCTTTTCATGACCCAATCCCACCACCCCTCATTTCTTACAGACCTGTAACTAGACTGAAGTCCCAACACACCCCAAAAGCTGAGGTACAAAGTTTCACCCATAAAGAGGTATACTATACTCCAAAAGAACTGCATGAGTTTTTCAATCTATATAGACAGAAATCAGGGGAATATGTGTGGGAATGGATTTTAAGGGTGTGGGATGATGGTGGAAGGAATTTAAAGCTAGATCAAGCTGAATTTTTGTATATGGGCCCACTAAGCAGAGATTCTGTATTCAATGTTATAGCAAAAGGGGAGAGAAAAGACATTAACAGATTGTTTAGATGGTTGGCTGCAATATGGATCCAAAGATGGCTGACATTACCTGAGGTTGAAATGCCATAACTGCCCTGGTATAATGTAGAAAAGGGAATCCAAAGGCTTAGAGAGATTGGAATGTTAGAGTGGATTTATCATGGAAAGCCTGCTCATACAACCCAGGAATATCCAGAAGACACAGCTGTTACCAGAACTGTGAGAGATAAATTTGTGAGACTAGCTCCATCATCTCTGAAGAACTCTGTAATTGCTCTTCTCTGTCAGTCAGATATTACTGTAGGAACTGCTCTCACTGAGCTGGAACCTTAAACATGATGGGAATGATCA
>PVIY010038411.1:0-23926 GCA_004026745.1 Myrmecophaga tridactyla | reverse complement strand
GATTTAAACCAGCCAATCATTTACCCTGTCTTTAATGTGCCATCCTGTCTATAAAAACTGATGTTAACCTTTTGTTCGGGGCTCAGACTTTCATAGGGTACTCAGCTGAGCCCTATGGGCATGGATAATTAAAAGCCTACTTCCTGAAACTTTGGAGGCTTGGCCTCAGTTTGTTCTGTTTCTGTGTAACATTTCTGGAGGCTTGCAGCCTTGTTCCTGGTTTCACGCAACACTCCAGGGCTGGTCTTCATGGTGACATCTGCTGGGCTCCAAGCATTTCCAAACATCCGTGTCTCTGTTCTCCTAATGTTGACATCTATGTCAGCTCTGCTGTGAAGTTTCTGTTGGCTCTGTTGTTTCTGTCATTTGTCATTTCTGACTCTCTCCAAAATGTTTCCTATTTCTAAGGATTCCACTAAACTAATCAAGACCCACTTAGAATGGGTGTTGCCCATTCTCTGTGGAGATAATCTAAACAAAAGTCTGCCCTACAATATTGAATTAGGATTGAAAGAAATGGTTGCCTGCACAAGATTGAATCAGAATTAAAACACAGTTTTTCTGGTTTACATAATATTTTCAAACTAGCACACCATCCATATGAAGACTCACCTGAGGGAGGCCCCACCTCCAAACTCCCTCACATGACAGGTCTTGGTTCCTTGCTATCTAATGGCAGAAGACTTCAGTTCTGGACTCTCTGGTCGGCCTCTCCATGGGGACTACGTGAAATGGCAGATGGCATTCTCCAGAGCGAATAATCTAGGAGAGAGAGAATTCAAGATGGAAGCCATAGTCTCTGTATAACCTAATCCCAGAGCCAACAAACCATCCCTCCTGCCATATGATATTGATCACACATGCCAAACTTCATGGAATAAAGGAGAGAATTCTAGAAGCATGTGAATGTCAAGAAGCAGAGTTAGACTTCTCACCACATCCTCCACTCAGAATATTCCCCCTCCGATCCTGGTCCCCCTTTACCTGGCTAAATTCTACACATCCTTCCAGTTCCAAATTTAATAGCATTTACATTTGAAAGCTACCCCTAACTGCTCTACCTGCTATACATTCCAATTCCTGCTATACACAGCCCAAACTATGAAAAACCTGTTAACTGGTCTATATCCCTTGTTAGGATATAAGCTCCACGAGGGAAAGTTTTGGGACTATCTCCCCTATTATATCAATAATGCATGACTGAAATCATCAAATATTAAAATCCTTCATCTGTCCAATCCTGAAGTTGATACTGAGCAACTAAAATATCCTGAATGCCCATGTCCTTATGGTTGAAGCAATAGTAATTGACTCCTACTACCTAAGGGAAAAAAAGGGGGGAATGAGGAACTGCTGCAGGATCACATTGTCAGAGGATGATAACACCAAATACAATATCTGGGAAAAATATAAAATTTTGAATTTTTTGTTTATTAAAGGTGAGGTGTCCTATTTGATCTCAGCCTTTCTGAATTGAGTAGCATTAATCTCATATAAGGTTTGGGGGGCAGTATGGAGTTCAAGGATCAGATTGGTAGACTCACAGGCCTAAGAGGTTGACATCAGCTGTAGAACTGATTGTTCAGGTGAAGGTGTTGTTGGTTGGTTGTTATCCAGGAGCACTGAAGTGACTCTACCAAGAGACTGAAGAGAAGAGGGGGACAGAATGCTAACATACAGAGCCCTAGGTCCAGCCTACTGGGCTCAGTAGCACACTGAACTTCTCCAGTTGTTTGAGCCAAAAATAGAAACAACAACAAAACTTTTGTTGATCTAGTTAAGTATGGTTCTATTTTTCAACAAAGAATATTTATGAATTCAGTAGCAGAGCATTCTTTAACTTTTCTAACTTCTTTCACAAGTGTATTTCTAATGATGACAGGCTAGATTGCATTTTATGTGATCGAGAAATAATCAATTACATGTATACTTTAATTCATAAGGAAATTTCTCATCATGCTACTTTCAAATAAAATATTTATGAAGATGTCAACATGTATGATATAGAATAGCTAGAATTTACTTATATCTTTACATATGAATTGGTTTCTCAAACCTAAATATTAATACACAAACTAAAGAACAGACTATGTGTAATGTTATATGTGCAAACTATGCAATTTCAAGTCATTAAGAAAACACTTAAACTTATAATTAATAGTTTAAAAAAATGGAGTATCATTTTTTTAGAATTCCATTACCAAATTGGCCAGTCATGAATATGTTCTGTGCGTATGTGCAATAGAAAGAGACAGAGGCAGACAGAGTAACAGAGAGAAAGAGCGTTAAATTAAAACACAAGAAGAAAGGTGTTTTAATTTTCTACATTACCATGAACATATGAGATATTTATCACAAAGAAAACATAATGTATACTGAGTAATAATATCAAACATAAAAATGAATGGACCAATAATACTTTTTAAATCAGCATATCCACATAAAGTTAGCCAAAACAAATCTCTGCTCAGAAGATAATTCCTTTTTTTAATGTGGAAAAAAGAATGTTGTTAGATATCGTTTTCCACCAGCTTGCTGATTTCCCAGAAGAAATCAGAAACAATCTAAAGAATGTAATCTTATTCTAGAAATTACATTTTAAAAAAACACCATGGTTTATTTTGGATCACCAGTCCTTTACCCTGACAGGGAAAGCTGTTTCCATATAAAGTATGCTCTCTGGTGTTTTCTGAAATATGTGGGCTCTGGTTCTAAAGCAATGCCTTGTGGCATCATAAGGGATTATTTCATATATTATGCAGGCTTGCTTTGCAGAATTGAAGGGACCATTAATAAATTTTCCATTTGCATTAGAGGCTCTTCATGATTCCATTGCTCTCTAGCTTGTCAAAATTGCAATAGATACATTGTATGGTTATGATGCTAGTAGCACAAAACGTATCTATTACTGAACTGAAACAGGTTTTCCATCCCTAAGGTATATTGTCACCCATTTAAAGCTCTTAAGAATCTGTTTTGATTGAATTGGTATTTTATCATTTGCCAAAGATACACTCCTATTTATGTTGTATTTTTTTATTAAATCTCTTGAATGGTTTGTGCCATAGTTATAAAGTGTATCTTCTGTGTGTTTCCTAAACATAAAAATAGTGGTCTCGAATATTCTTCTGGAAGCTTTTATTTCATATACTTATAAGTTAAATGTTTTCCTATTTTCTGAACTCATCTAAGAGCTATGGAAGCACTTAGAACAATGACATATACTTGTTGATCACTTATTCTATAAATTCAATTATTTAAAGGAATGTTATAAAAAATGTAAATATTCAAAATCAAAGCTATTAAGACAATACTATTTAATGAGTATGAAAATCTTTTATTACCCTTACTCCAGTCCTATTTCATTTTTTCTAAAATACATTTATAATACACTGGATTATTTGGTGTTTTAAACCAACAAAGATGAAAAGAAGCATCATTGGTAAAGGGTTTTTCCCAATACAGAAGGGCTTCGATTTCCTCATAGGTTACTTTCTGAAAGTCTCTTCAAAGGTCAATTTGTTTGTAATCCTAAAGTTATTATAAAGAATTTAAGAGAGCAGTCCCTAATGCATTGACACTTAATAGGAATGTGAGATGGCTTAAAATTTTATTGGCTGTTTTTTTCATTTTTGCTCTTTTATTTTATCAGGCCCTGTCATCTATTTTGAAAATCTGTTGAGTCAGGCAACATCTCCCTATCCACATTCCTCATGACCATCCCCACGAGCACCTCAGGGAATGCCTTAGTAGCCAGGGAAGTGATATTAACAGCGTTGAGATGCATATCAAATAGTCTTGCTGTGTTTTTAAAATTTTTAATTAGTTGCTGACATTTGAGAACCTAGATTCTTCACGTTTAAAAAATTATTTCCCACTTCTTGTGAAAAATTGAATATCCGGAAGAACTAAAGCACCTTATCACATGACCACAAACTGCTAATTACTGCCCCTTCTGATGAGTGTGCCCTCTCCAGCTGGCTGGAGGACCCAGCCTCCCTCTCACATCTGATGTTACATGTAGACAACTTCTCTGGTTCACATTTTTTGCTGAAAATCCCTGCTTTACATTTGTGGACAAACTCACAATTTTCTTGTGACAGTTAATTTCACGTGTCAACTTGACTAGATTATGGGATCCAGTTGTCTCATCAAAAAATTCACTGAGGGCAGGCCACGAGTTCTCGCCTGCCATCCCAGAGACCTGGGTTTGATTCCCAGTGCCTGCCCATACAAAAAAAAAAAAAAAAATCACTGATTGTTATTGTGAAAGTAATTCCATAGGTGGAAGGAGTTGCATATATAGACAGTTGATTGCATCTATAGACAGTTTGTTGCATCTACAGCTGATTGCATCTACAATCAACAAAGTAAATTGCCCATATCAATGTGGGAAGTCTCCTCATCCATTTAGGGGTCTTAAAAGCCAGTACTGAGGAATTCAGAAATCGGAAAGAATGTTTGCTTTAACTTCAGTCAGCCAGCTTCCCCCCGGGTACTTGCCAGATTTCAGAATCGCCTTAATGGAGTGTTCCTGCTTGCAGCCTGCTAATCTATGAAATTTGCACTTGCCAGCCCTCAGAGTATGTGAGCCAATTCCTCTAAAGAAACAAACAAACCCTGCTTGTTCTGTTTCTCTAGAGTACCTGACTAATGCGCTTCTGAATCAGCTTTGATAAATCTTCTTTCCCATCTAATAGCCTCAAAGTGTTGATCCTGATCTGCCACCACAAAGTCAAAGGTTTGACTTTTGTCAATTTTGTCAATCATTCTTTTCTTTCTTGTTGTCCATGGACTAAGCACTTTTCAAGGGCTTCAAGAGTTGCTCTTTATCCTTTAAAATTAGTTCTTCTTTAGAACTATTCGTCCCATAGGCTCACATGTACCAACTGGTGGCTTTCTTTCCACTTATAAAAGTTATCTCTACCTTTATTTTCATATATTTCCTCTAAACAATTGTCTTTCAACATTTACTATGTTGACCCTTAATAAGCATATTATAGTTAATAATTCCCCAAACACCTCATAAAGAGATAAAATGACCATATACTACCAGTATGACATTTTGGTGACCTGTGGAGTTGAAGTGATTCTGTCCCACATCAACTTTTGTTTGCATCTATACAACTCATAAATTGGAATCCCACTGGTTGAAGAATGTTTTCTGAGCTCTTCCCAAACTCAAAGAGCTTCATCTTCCTGCATCCTGTATCCACCAAAAAAGTAGCTAAATCCAAAATCTTGAAGCTACTGCCATTAAAACTAGTATTTCTGGGTACAAAAAGAATGCAACATTACTTAAAGCCAAATCAGGCCAGATTTGTGGTCAGACAAATGTATGGTATATAAAGTCAGTAAAGGGTGGCTGCCATGGCTCAGCAGGCAGAGCTCCGACCTGCCGTGCTGGAGGTCTGGAGTTCGATCCCTGGTGCCTCCTGCCCATATGCAAATTTAAAAAAAAAAAAAAAAAGTCAGTAAAATCAGGCCAGTGAGCAGAGCCACAAGGCAGCTGGGAGTTTGGTTAGGAATCACCGTTTAGGAAAATCATTGATTTTTTCAAATCAAATGAGAGGGTAGTAGGCTCCCACTATGTACCATAAGTCATTTATCTTTATGTATTAAATGAACCTTTATTGTGTATTCACAATGTGCCAGGCATTGTTTGAAGCTCTCTACAAATACGAACTCATTTAATGGTCAGAACAGCTGGAGAGGTAAGGATTATTTTTATCCTCATTTTATGGATAGGGAATTATCATCTATTTATCTGAGGCAAAGGGCACAGGACCGCGAAGTTGATTTTTCATTTATCCTCCATTGGCTTATGAACCAACCGCATAACCCTTCTGCTTCATTCCTGCACTCACCTGCAAATGCTGTTGAAAATCGTCCAGCACTTGCTGCTTAGCCAACTGCATAGTCACATGCGTTTTCTTTCTTTGTTCATTTTCCTTCCATCTCATGTTGAAATATCATATCTATTCTGCAGTATGGCAGGATTTATCCTCCTCTGGGAAAACAAGCTTCTCCGGAGGTAAGAGCAGTTCCCTGGAACTCACTTGAGACTCACCTCCATGCTCAGTCATTTCTATCCGGGGCCAGCATTCAGTGTGTAACATGCTATTGGGGGCTAAATCACGTACCCCACAAAAAACAAGTTGAAGTCTTTCTCCAACTCCTGTGTGAACCCATCTGTAAATATATTATTAGTTAAGGCAGGGTCAAGCTGAATCAGGGCAGACTCTCATCTGATATGGCTAAAGTCCTTCTAAGCAAAGAAAACTGGACATGTAAGTAGAAGCCACAAGTCAGTGGAAATCAGAGGGGCAGACACAGATTCCAGGAGAAAGTAAGTCCTACCATTACCTTGCTGTGAGATTTCCAGCCTCCTAAACCATGAAACAATGGATTCCTGTTGTTTAAGTCAGACCGTTGTGTGTTACCTGTCATAACATCCCTGGCAAACTAAGACACTTGTCCTCTATACTAGAGGCAAAAATATATATAACTAAATATCACTCTGTTCACCTCATTTAAACACCTGAGTTTGGGTCCCGAATGTGCCGTGAAGTCACTGTGCGATTCAGCTGAGGCTCACAGTCATTCTGACGGAGGTGCACAGGGCAACTTTACAGAAATTAGAACAAAGCCATCCCTCCCGTGGCGTGGTCACAGCCCTGAGCCAGTGCGCACAGCTTGGCAATTTGCAATCGGGAGCCTCTGAGCAGTCAGCAGTGACCTACACAGCCATGTGCAGCCTGTTTCTGGCTCACTTTCCCCAGGGGTCAATTTAATGTGTCAGATGGGCTCATCTCCTGCTTGCCTCCAGCTCCCAAAGTCCACGATTCTTCCCATTCTCAAAATCTTATTTTTATAGATTTTTCTGACACTTACTATGTCTATTTTATATTCAGCTCATTTTTTACAAGCAATTCCTTTTCAGAGAGCAAGCGTGAGCCTTTGAAGGACGTATGACTACTTACTTCTCAAATTAAAATGGGCTGTCCCACTTTGGCTATATTTCTCCCTTGGCTGAACACATTCTTTCATAGATATTCCTTGTCATCAAAATTAAGGGAACAACTTCCTCCTTTTCTCCAACAAAACTCCTTTTTCTCTCATCGCCCTGGTTTGTGGATAATAGTACACATGCTAATTATAACTATTACAGCAAGTTAATAACTAGGTGAAATTAAGTAGTTCTGCCAAGCAGTTTGCACAGTAAATGTGAACAAAGTGTCATTTTAAAACCACCATGTTATTGCCATTTTTATTTTTGTGGTTTTGTGGCTAGTATACCCCATCTCTTTCCTTTGCAGTCAAGCCCAACAATTCTGTAATATTGTCTTTGAATGTCTCTATTATTATTATTCCTGATTTTCTCACATTGAAAATTCCTAGTTCATATTCAGTCCATTTCACCAAATAAAAAAAATCTAGAAAATTAATGGACTCTGAAGGGTGTGTTACTTCTGCAGGATGCATTAAAGTGTCTGATGTATGAACTGGAAATTCCTCTGCATTGGATGCTCTAATTGCACACTATATAATAATCAATGTAACAGCATAATCAACTTCTCATAGTATTTGTTCTGGTGGCTGAGTTGCTTCCTGATTCCTTTGGAGAAAAAAGCATGGAAGCTGTATATGGAAACTATTGTGCTTTGAAAATCTGAATGTCTCCATTAAACACAGTCATATTCCTAATGTGGTAATTAAAAGGCACAAGAATGAACAATTCTCCCTAAATTTCCCATGTTCTATGGTATATCAATTAACCTGCCAGTGATGGGTCAAAATATTTCACTGACCAACTGCAAATCTTCAATTGTGGTCAGATATTTTTATGACAGTATCTATATTGCCAAATACAAAGGGAAACATTATTTATTCACACAAGAGATAGTGAAGGAATAAAATTTTGCATACAAATAAAATTTAGCCCTATGCATTTCTAGGAGGAAAAATATCACCCACGCCTGATTTATGTTTGTGGGAATAACACGTTATTTCACATTCGTGTGTGCAGGAAGCAAAGCAGGGCAGTTCAAAGTATCCATTGACTTTGAAGATGCACAGATATTATTATCTGAATATTATCCCCAGCTCTCTCTCACAAGAACTAGCTGGGTAGCATCAGACAGGGGACTTCACATCTCTAAACCTGTTTATTATCTTTAAAATGGGGAGAAACATATGTTCCTGCTAGACCACGAAATAAGGTGTATAAAGCGTTTTGTGCTAAGCCTGGAATGTGGCTATATTACTTTCCAAATTGCCTTAATGTGCATTATTTCAGTTCATATCACAACTCAGAGATAAATAAAGCAGCCATTATTGTTGCTGTTTTATGGATGAAGGCGCAGAGGCACTCAATAAAGGAAAGCCCCAAAGTGACACAGCAGATAAATTAGCCTTTGCTGGAGCTCCTATCTCCAGACTGTTAGTACAAATCTCTTTTCGGTACACTGGGATGCATAGTATGCAAAAGACACCAACATATTTCCCGTTATAGAAAGATGCAATTTTTTAGCAAAATGAAAAACCCTTATTAACTATTAGCAAAGAGGAATGCTAGAGAGTTCCTGCCTGTTGGTGGTTTACAATTTACTAAAGAGCTTAGCACAGAAAGCAAATAGTTAGGATACAAAGGAGAAGACTATGGCTTAGGCCACCAAGGAGACACAGAGTGTCCACAGGAGCTCAAAGAAATGAGACTTTGCATCTATTTCAGTCATCAGCAAAGAAGTCTTTGAAGGGAAGGCCTTCAAAATGGTCCTCAAAGAAAAGTTTGAGAGTGAAGGGCCAGCATTCCATGTCAAGGTAAATACCTCTGCAAGGTCAGAGAGGTAGGAAAAGAGCAACATGTTTGTAAATGTATCGATGGATTATCTTTGACTGAAGCAGAAAGAGCAGGAACTGAAGTAGTAGGAAATACTTGGGGATACAGAACAAGGTCTTTTGAAGAGAGCGTTTACTCCACAAATATTGGGTAAGTATGTATATGATAGGGCACTGCACAAGTTTCTGGAACATGCACAGAATTAACACATCAATATCTGTCCCTACAGAACTGAGGTGGGGGGACGAACGTATTCATGATGGCAGCATGATGAGTCCAAAGTGCTAAATAGAAGCTCAGAGGGCACTGAGCAAGGACTCACAAATTGGTGAATTTCAGCTGGCCTTAAATTCTTAGCTGGGATTCTACTAGGTAGAGTAGAGAAGGCTTTCTGGGCACAGGATGTTTTGAGAACACACGAGAAAAGGAGCCTTCATTAGATGTCTACTATGTACCTTGTACTCTCCTAGATCTATACAAGTCACTTCATTTAATCCTCAGAACAATGCAAAAAAGAGGATTTTTTTTTTAATAACAGAGTATTCAACTCACACCCAGACTGGTTAAGTAATTTGTCAAGATTACACTGCCAGCAAACAATAAAGGTTTAAATCCGTATCTTCTCTAGTCCAAGTTCTGACACCTCCGAGCTGTGTGACACTGGGCACATGCCCAAACTTCCCCATGCCCCCATCTCCTGGTCTGCAAAATAGGATCGAGCATTTGTACAAATGTTTTCTGTGAGATTTGAGTCAACTGATACATGTAAAAGTGCTTAAAAGAGTTTCTGGCACATCGTAAGAGATATATGTGTCTGGTAAGTAACTAAAATAACTCTATCTGACCCCAAACCACATGCCGTCTCTGCCATACTGTGCTGTGTAAAAGTCCAGAGTTCTGAAATAGCTTAACATGTTCAGAGAACCTGGGTCAGCTGATGGAATAGGGAAGCCAGGTAGAGAGGATAAATTTTGTAATTCATTGTGGAAAGGCAACTACATGCCTTCTACTGGATAAAAGGAGAGAGTCAGAGGTTAAAGAAGGGTTGGAAGTCTTTAAATTCTCATGCCACAAGGGGAACTATGTACCTGAAACTATTTTTTTCTTTCCAAAGGCCGGGCGGTGGTCGACACGACAGCAGTAAACCAGTGGTCATGTATCTTAAAAGGCTTTGTATTCAAATTATAATTCTTCAGTGTTTATGTTTGATTTCTTGCAAGAAAAGAAAGGTTGCATTCTTAAAGTTCACTTAACATGGCAAAATAATTTGTTTCCCATCCAAAGATATTTGTGCTCCTGTTTGCTATCTGCCTCAGGGTTCGCTGTAAGCCTCACAAAGCTGCCAATATTTTTTCCCCGTTATTCATTTGCATTTTCATTATTAGCGCTTCATACTGAGCACAGCTTGAGGGGTCAGAGGCTGAGATGAGTGCCCGCTGGCCTGCTAAGGACACAGGGGACTCAAGAACAAGAGTGCGTGCTGTGGGTTATAAAGCATTATGCCTCCCTCTGGTGGCTTCTCAATTTTATGCAAGGCTGATGTGAAGGCTGATGCAGGATGAAATATTGTAAGAAAACCCGTTCAGAGTTGTATTATTTATGAAACGCGTTCGACAACAAGAAGAAATCCAATAAACTGCATAATTCTGTATGATCCGTGGCTTTTACTTCTGAAGTGACTTTAAATAAAATGACTTGGGAAAATAATTGCCAAAAGAAAGGGCAGTGTTGGCATTCTTTCAAGTTGAGGTGGGTGATGTCAATCGGATTGTAACCACTAATGCTACAAATATTTCATTCATGTTGAATCCGTGTAGTGCTGGGGGGAAGCAGGTAAGAAAATGAAATTGTATCAGTAGCAAATGTGTATCTAGTGTGGTTCATATGCCAGGCACTGTTTTAAGCCATCTGTTACTTCGTTGAATGCTCGAAAGAACTCAGTGAGGTGGATAGTATCATTATCCCCCATTTTACTGACAGGTTTAATAATGCCCTGTGTTAAATAGCCAGCAGGTGGCAGTGCCCGAGCTGCAGCCCAGGCAGCAGTCTGCAGGGTGTCTATTCTTAGCCACCTCACTACACTGCCTTATAAGATGACAAATAGAAAGGTGGATAAGTCAATCAAAGAGTCCACAGTTCTATGAAGGAGAGCTTGTTTATTTGAGTTTACCTGTTACCAGATTTAACAAGAGCCATAATAAACTCATTTACGTGAGTAAAAGTTTTGTGCTAGGCACACACAATGGCTCTTCAGAACCCAAGTTAATGCATGCAAAAATGGGTTAGCACTTTCTGGTTAATTAGAAATGGGGGCCCAATCCAGAGCACGAAGTGCTAGATGATATACTTTGTTGCTTTTCAAAGCACAAGTTGTCTAAATATTTATTCAATTACACCTCTTGCTTTTATGTGTTGGGCCGAAGTATTTAGCCACTCTGAAGAGTTAAAGGGGGTAAAACGCCTAACGGGAACTATTTATTGAGGTTTCCAGTTCCTGCCCATTCTTAAATATCCTAGCAGATTGTGGGTTTGTCTACCTTAGCAGCGACCCCAAGATTTGAGCTGCAGATTTGTAAACATATGCTTCAAACAACAAACAAAAAAAGCAAAAATAAAACAAAACAGATAATTGAGCAGTGGTTTTCAAAGTGTCCCTAAGGACCAGCAGCAGTAGTGGGACCAGGGAATTGTTAGAAATGTAAATTCTTGGGCCTCACTCCAAGAATGAAAAGCTCTCAGGATGGAGTCCAGCGATCCATGTTTGAACAAGCCTTACAAGTGATTCAGAGGCAGCCAAAGCCTGAGAAGCGCTATCCTGGAGATCAGGTGTGATGGTTTGATGCTGTCTGTTCCCCAGAAAAGCAAGTTCTCAAAGTTAATCCTTTCCTGTAGGTGTGGATCTAGTAAGTAGGATCTTTTGGTGAGTAGGATCCTAATTTTAAATTAAGACATGACTGACTTCATTCACAGTGGGTCTTAATCCTCTTACTGGAGTCCTTTATAAGAAGTTGAAGCTCAGAGAATGACACAGAAGCTGAGAGAGGAAGCCACAGTAACACTGAGGAAGCCACTGAAGTCAGAAGCCAGAAGCAATGAAACCTGGAAGAAAAGTGAGAGACGAGCAGACACTGTCTGACACAGGAGTCCAGGATCACAGGGAGCCTGTCTTCAGGAAGAAATTATCATCTTAAAGATGCCTTGATTTGGACATTTTCACAGCCTCAGATCTGTAAGCTTGTAAACTAATAAATTCCCGTTGGTAAAAGCCAGCCCATTTCTGGTGTATCACATTTCGGCAGTGGCGCAGAGTAAAACATCAGGGGACAGGAGGCAGCAGGCAAGTGAGACCTCCCCGTAGTGATTAGCAATTAGCAGCAACTCCAGGAGATAATAAGACCCTGAAAAGAGCTGGGGATGTGGAATTAGAGGCTGGAGTTCAGTACCTGAGACAATGCTCAGAACTGAAGAAAGAATCTTTAAACAGGCGGAGGTGATTCCCGCACACCCGCCCCCAGATGAGCCCTCACTGCAACAGCGATGCTTTTAGCCATTATCTCTTTGAAACTCCATTTTCTTAAGGTTTTTTCCTCATTGATCATTTTTTTGCCTCCTTTAGCTTAGTGATGGGGCATTGCTCTTAAATTTATCCTTTTATTCCATTTTTCGCTCTAGTTTCTCTGCCTTCGAGACCTCATCTATCTCATTATATCAATTATCATCTAAAATGAGAAGGGTAATGACTTTAAACCTTAGCCTAATTCTCCAGCCCTCACTTAAGATGCAACGCAACCTGACCTTCCTGCTGGCACTTTTACTTTACTTCATTAAATATTTTTAAGGCTTGTGGCAATGGCTGATAGTTATTCCCAAATGCCTGTTTTATCCCTTCTCCTTTATAAATAGAACTCGTGGTTTTTAGTTGGGCACCTGGCTACCCAGAATAAACATTACATTTTGCAGCTTCTCTCACAAATGTAATAAAATTGTGCATAAATGTAATACATTGTGTAATAAACAAAACGACCTCCAAAATTTGTTGGAATTTTCTGTTTATTTTTACAGACAAACCTAAACGTAACAGCTGCAAGTTTCAGTTGTGTACAGGAACTACGACAATGAACAAGGTAGGCATGGATCCTTCATTAAATTTACTGCCCAATAAGAATGATAGAGTCAACATTACCACCGTGAGGACTTTTACCAAAGAAGAGGCAAAATGCTGTTCTTGATAATTATGCGGGTGGTAGTGGCCATACCAGTATTGCTATCCCGAGGCAGTTGTGCGTGTGACTTGGGGTAGAGTATACGTATAAAATCTAACTCCATCATCCCATCCCAACATCTTGATATGGAGTCCAAGGAGATAAGATGTAACATAGAAAAGTTTAAGTAAAGCAGTAGCCCTGTAGTAAACACCCAAGGCTTTGAAGCCTTACCAATTCCAGGTTTAGAGCGGGACATATAGAAGGTGAATATAGAGGTTAGGTTCAGGTGTCAACTTGGCCAGTTGTGTCCACTTGTTCTGTTGTCGTAGACGTAAATCATCTGCATGTGAACTTCATCTATGACTGATTACATCAGGCCAAGGGGCGTGCCCTCTGCAAGGAGGGAGGCTCAAAAGGAGAGGTCAGAAGAGAGAGAAGGAGCTCAGATCCAGACGTTTGGAGATGCTGAAAGGAACCATCCCGGGAAAACTGAACCCAGAAGCTGGGAGGCAAGGCCATCAGATGTCGCCGTGTGCCTTCCCATGTGACAGAAGAACTCAGATGGAAGCTACCTGCCGATCCTCTGAAGAACCGTAAATTTGTAACTAAATAAATCGCCTTTATAAAAGCCAGTCCGTTTCTGGTATATTGCATTCCAGCAGCATTCGCAAACTGAAACAGTGAGCCTCATAGTGACTAAACTATCGAAGATCACTAAGGATCAGGTGAAAATTACTAAAGGGCCAACATGGACAAATATGGGACATTTGGGGCTTCAAAAAGAAAAGATCATTTAAAGCGATTGAAACTCATCGACTATTTTATATCCATGCGTACATAAGGATATTAAATAAAAGCTGATTGATCATCTTTGGAGGGTGATATAGAACCAATCCATTATCTTGAAAACTAGTAAATATAGGAAATGAATCAAGCATTTATTTTATCAGTTGTACCCAATGGGTTATCAAATAGTAAATAAGGGAAAGTTTACCTCTTTATTAAGTTATTCCTTTTAATAAATATGGATACAATAAAATTAGAATATCACCATTGTACAACCCCACCACCACCACCACCAATGAATTAATTAATCTGGAACTAGGTGTTGAGTATCAAGTGCTGCTAACATTACTAAAAGAGAGATAACCAAGCATTATATGACTTTTGATGAAAGAAAACAGCACCACTTGGTTTTGACAAAGTGATTAAACCTGAGTCTAATTCAGTTTCTGAATCTATAGCGCAATTTTCTGGAAACACCATGAAGAATGCATCATGTTAAGCTGCACCATGAGTGAGTACTCAGCAAAATTCAGGCAGGGAGAAACTCTATGGCTCCAACAGTCCTAATCCTTCAACAAGTTATAAGGAAAAGAAAGCGGCAGAGGGGAAACCTATAGATTAAAAAGAGACTTGAAGATACAGCAAGACTTCAAAAAAAGTTGAGGGGAAGCAAATCTAAATTACAGTCTCTAGTGATGAACATTTGAATGATATCATTATTAAAATACACACAAGAAAGTGATTACTCTAAGGCAGGAGAGCAGATATTTATGGGGGAAAGAAGGTGTGACTGAGATGGTGTACATGGAGAGCAAAATTCTATTCCTTGATCTGGTTATTAGATATCAGTTCGCTTGCCTTAGAATAATCTACTAGTCCACAATTGGTTTTATCTGTTATTCTGTATTAATGCTTTCCTTTAAAATAAAATGTTTTTTTAAGTATGACAGGATCTTGTTATTCTATGCAAAGCTCTCTGATTCATTGTATATCCCTCTGAAATATTCAACCTATTTGAACCTCAAAGTTTTCAATTGACTCTTCTTTTCCAAGGAGAGATAGAATAATATTTTGTGGGCAATATTCATATCCAGGCTGGCGTTTGCTTTCTCTTCCTCCTAAAATGGGAACCATGAACAGAACTTAGCACTTGGTCTTAAAATATTTTCTTTTGTTTTATGAGTCATCATATTCAAGCTTTTCCTTCCTTTTGTCTAAGAATTTTCAGTTTTTCCAATGGAGAGGAAGAAGTCTAGCGACAACAGTTGAAAGTTTATTTCATAAGACCAATGATGAGAAGATATCACTCCTTAAAGTTACTGGATTCTTGTAGCTGCAATTTATGAGACTGCCTGCAATAGATTAGCCAGTTTCCCTGTTCCCAACTTTAGCCTGACTCAGTTTGGTCCCTTTGTCCTAAGTATCCCCAGCACCAGTCCTCAGAGTATGTATGTTCTGATTGAGTTGTTGACCTGGAATTGTGCTGCTGTCTATTGCCTGGGTCTCCTTTCAAGCCTAGATCCCCCCACTGACACAGTCATACCAATCACATTCTCACAAAAGATGAATATCAACCCCATAACCTCAACTCAGATCATAAATGCACAGATAATTGAAATAAGGGAACTAGTTGGTAGGAGATGGATATAGGTTCTTTACTTTTTAAATAAAATGGTACCCTTCTTTTGGATAGTAGTGCATGATGATCCAATGGCATATATTAACAGTGAAAGCTCATAGAATGCTAAAAAAATATTTTAAGTGACAAGCTAACATGTAGTTTTGATTGTAAGAGAGCTATGGTTAAAGCCATTGTTGTGAACTGCTTAATAATACTCATGTCTAAACCACCGGACCCAGTAATAATTATGCCTAGCAACAAAATCAGACTAACTCATTGTCAAGTTCGATTACAACTGTAAACCCTGAGTTTATTACACAAAGAAATATAAGTATCTGCTAACAACTTTTTTTAAAAATAGAAGGAGCCTTGCCTTCAAAGGATCTAGGATGCCCAGCTGATTTTCTATATATGGCAGGTGGAGAAACTGAGGGACAGAGAGGCTTGAGTGACTACCCAAAGTTCAGGAAGTTCTTTGCCTTACAAACAGAACATTAACGTGGAGGTGAAGAACACATAAAATAAAGTGAAATTGTATTTGCCAGCTTCTTATGGTTCATTCGCATTCTGTTCTCTCAGTGGAACATTATACTTCTGCAAGTTATAACCTGCGGTGTTGCAATGTCTCTTTTGTTTCTTTGGTTCCCTGATTTCATTTCCAATTCTCCCTGGCTCTATGAGAACTAAATGGCTTCCTTTTCCTGATTTTACTTTTTTCTTTTTTAGGTACAATGTTTCATTTTCTTAATGACAATTTCTGGCTTTCTTATACACTTAGCCCAGACAGTTTTGTCTTAAAATCCACATTTTCTTCTCTTCTGTGCAGAATAATTTTCATGTTCCCTTATACAATACCACTCCTAGATGAAAATTCTCTGTAAATACAGATTTGTGGTCCATCCCTAATAAAATCATAAGTTTAAACTTAACTGGGGATTAAGAAAAGAACAAGTCAAGCCCTCTATCAAATTGTTTCTTCAATGGCAGTGTGTATTAGATTGTCAGAGCTGCTATGACAAATACCACACAATGGATTGGCCTAACAACAGAAATTTATTGGTTCACAATTTGGAAGGCTATAAGTTCAGAATCAGGGTATTGGCAGAGCTGGCTTTCTCCCTGAAGCCTGTAGCATTCTGGTCCTGGCTTGCCTCAATCTTTGAGGTTCCTTGGATTGCATCTCTGTCTCCATCACATAATGATCTCCTGTGTCTACTCTTCTGGTTTTCTGCTAACTGTCACCTTCTGACTCCTCCTTGTGGATTCCTCTCACTGGTTTCTGCCCTGGATAAGGCCTCCAGGAGTATAGATTAAGACCCACCCTGATTCAGTAGGCCACACCATAATTAAAAATAACATTTTCAAAAGGTCCCATTTACAAATTATTTCACATCCAAAGAAATGTGGATTAAGATTAAGAACAGGACTTTTGTTGGGGTTCATAATGTAAATTTCTAGGGTCTACCCTCTGGGCCTTCAAAGACATTCTTCCCACATGCAGAATACATTCACCCATCACAATATCTCAAAAGCTTTAAATCGTTTCAGTAAAAACTCGAAGTCCAAATGCTCATCAATGTCTGTTGTGCACGTAGTCCACCTTGGGGCAAAATTCCTCTTCTGTGACTCTGAAACCTAGAAAACAGGTTGTCTTCTTTTAAAACACAATGATGAAAGAGGCATACAATCGGCATTCCCATTCTACAAGAGAGAAATTGGAAGAAAACAGGGGTCATGGGTCCCACACAAATTTGAAATTCAGCAGGGCAAACTCCATTAGATTTCAAGGTTTGAGAGTCATCTGTGAATTGATGCTTTGTCCTCTGGGGCTGCTGGAGCGGCAATTCTACCCTTTCCAGGTGTTGGGGCAGTGGCCATGTCCTCTTGAACACTAGGACCTAGATCCCTACCTCTCTAATCACTGGGTTTTTGACTGAAGTCTCCGCTAACATTGAGGCAGGAAGCATGCCCCCTCCAAGTGCCAGAGCAGAAATCCTGAACTACCCAAAGGTTTGCATGGAAGCCTCTTTCTCTCTTGGGCCAAGGAGATCTCCTGGGTCCAGACCTCTGCTTACATGATTCTGTCTTTGAAGTCATTTTTTCCTTCATTCCATCCTGTCTCTAACCCTTTTGTGAAGACTGGCAGTGCATCTGCTCATACAAAATTCCAAAAACCTCGTTGGGTTTGTATGTAGTTCAAGAAGGTCCAAACCATCAAATAAAACTATTTCCCACAGATCCTTCCTAGATAAATAACATTTCCAATCCTGACTTCCTCTGAGATGGCTGTCTGGATCTATGGGTCATGTTCTTATTCTCCTCAGCAAAGAGCTCCTCCCAGAATAGTGGTTATTCTCTGGGAATTCACTGCCAGGGAGCTCGGGGAGTGCTCTTACAGAGCCACTTCTGGTCCTAGTCTCAGGGTATGCTATCTGGTTAAGCTGAGAAATTTCCAAACCATCAGTTGCTGGTTCCTTTGTGCTTACCAATCCTCAATTTATCCCTTTTCTCTCCATTTTACTGTGAGCAGCAAGGAGATACCAGGTTGTGGGCCTCCACATATTGCTTAGAAATCTCAGCCAAATATCCAAGTTCATCACTTCCAAGTTCTGCCTTCCATCTGACATCAGAACAAAATTTTACCAGGTTCCTGCCTATTTTCTAACAAGAATCACCTCTCCTCCAGTTTCCAATAACGCTGGTCCCAGCTTGCTACCATGCTTGGGTTTCCTTGGCTTGCAGCTCTGTTTCCCATGATCACGTGGCAATCTCTCATTCCTTGTGATTACACACACACATGTGCATACATTTACATATCAATATTAATTAACCTTAAAAACCTCCAGAGAAACCCAAACTAAGATCATTGATAAGAGAAGGGGTCCTAGGGAACAGATCCTTAGGATAGGATACCTGTATTAGATTACTCACCAGAGAGGGGAAACAATAACCCTGGTTTCTTTAGAAGTATGATTGAAGGATTCCCACCTGTGTTGGATTAGAAAGAGATATAGGTAGAAGGAATGTACTAATTTTTATAATATCTCTAGAGTTTGACAGATGTGAGAGCCTTGAAATAATAATTATAAGAAACATTTGGGGTAATTGATCCCTCTGCCTACAGAAGCTCTATGGCCTCTCTTTTTCTCTCTCTCTCTTCCCCCATGGTCCAATATTCCTGTCACCTTTATAGATGATAAGGAAAAGAGGAAACCAATCCCTAATTCTTGTCTTTTTTTTTCACTATTTCTACATTCTTATTTTCCTCTTTTCTTCCTTCCTGTCCTAATGCACAAACTTTCTGTCTTTTCCATTGTCCATAATTCCTATTGATTAAACTTCCAAAAGCCACATGGCCCTCACCATGCCTTGAAGTGAAGCCATACAGAGAATTGACATGGGCTCAGCATAGCAAGACCTCCATAATTCTACTCCTTTTGCCATACAGCATAGCACTTCTTTCCCCATCTCTTTTCTTTATCATCTATAAAGGTGACAGTAATATTGGACCATGGGGAAAGAGAGAGTGAGCAAAAGAGATGCCATACAGCTTCTGTAGGCAGAGGCATCCCCTAATGGCCACACCAACTAACTGACTCTATTAGAATAAAGGGGAAGCTGGTTCACACAAGGCAATGTTATAAAGATCACAGCAGAGCCATTATTATCATAACTATAGGACATTAGAAGACATGTAGACAGTTAATGGGAGTGCAGAATATCTCAAATGCTTTTTAAATTAAAAAATCTACATAATTGTCACCAATAGGATTAGCTAGGCAGGTGTGAAATTCAACTGATCAATTGCATTTTTAATCAAATTAATTGGTGATTGATATTACAATATAGATATAGCTTATGAATTTGGATAAAACCTCTACTCACGCTTATTTAAATGAAAAGAAGCTTTATTTTTCCTTAGAAATGACAGTTAAGCCAATTTATCATTAGTTTGAAATCAAATGTTGAACTGTCTTATCAATTCAATAGTATACAAAACTAGTCATCGCTGCCATCAATCTAAAGCAGCATGCCTTTGGTGTGATTTGAAGGAAGTCTATGTAATTTGCAGGAATATTTTCAGAGGCATTTATGGGAAACTGCCATAATAGAGAAAGTTATTCCATCACTAAGTGAACCACATGAGCATGGAATCATTCAATCATCTTAAGCAAATAGTACTTAGTGTTTGGTCCAACTCACTAGATATAAAAAGTGACTTGACTTCTTTTCCTAATGAGAAGGCTGCTCCCTATATCAACTCTTAAACTAACAGAAGTGAAAGCTTTATCCAAAGATTTAGTGCCTATCCTTTCCTTCTCTCCACCCAAATCCTAACCCATCTCAAAATCCATTTTCTCCATCAAATCTTCCCCGACCCATGTCCACTCACAGCCCATCTTCACTACTAAATTCCTAAAGGCATTATCACCTGTATTTCACAATATTAGCACTTATTCTTGTACTACTTCCTGTATTTTCATGTGTCTTTTTCTTATCTCTCTAGTGATTTGATTCTCTGAGGCTAGAGAACATGTCTCAAGACCATATCAGACTTTAAAGTGTGCAGTAGATTTTCAAACAAAAGTATGGGTTGAAAATAGAAATATTCTGATATGACCCTCTCATTTATCATTTATGATTCATAATATTTATCCCTCCTCTATTTTTTTTTTCTTTACATGGACAGGTACCAGGAATCGAACCCAGGTCCTCTGGCATGGCAGGCAAGCATTCTTGCCTGCTGAGCCACCGTGGCCCACCCCCTCCTCTATTTTTAATAAATTTTAACATGGGACATTATTTTCAAAGAAAAGAAGCTAAGGGACAGATAGGCACAGTACCAAATAGTATTACAAAAAGTGGGAATGAAGATTCTAAATCAACAGAATGATTATATGTAATATCTGTTTTTGTTCTGCACCTTGCAGACAAAATATCTGATTAAATGATTGGATTTTTCGCTTTCAAAGTAACCTTATAAACAGTAATGGTATGGTAGTTACTTATTCTGCAACTTATATTTTGCATTGTTCTGGTTAAATTAAGTGAAGTATGTTTTTATTTCTTAAATAGTAACTTGTTAGGTACCTTGCTTACTAACCCACACAACAAGACTGATATCGAAAGAACCATTGCTAGCCTTTTTACGTATATTAAGATTCTGCTAGAACATTCCAAGTACTCACTTATAAAAGAGTTTCATTTTTTTTAATCTTGTATGTAAATTATGAAAGCTTCCATTTATCCAGTGACAAATATGTCATCTCAAGCAAGGTTGCTTTTGACACTTTTAAAGGAATTTTCTGCGTAAAAAATTCCTGAATAAAGACTCATGACACCATGTTTTCTCACCTTCTTATCTTATTCATGTGCTCTTATTTTCTCTCACCTACCAAATTTCAGTCCTTTTGTTAAGATTCCACTTGGGCTTCATGTCCTTCATTTGCCCTCTTTACTTTTCCTACCCTCATCAAGGATTGATAAAGGAATCAAAGATCACTCTATGTTTCCTGCTACTGAGTTCATCTCTCCCATTCATTCCTCTTCTTATGACCTTATATGTTGAATTGTGATTATCATTTTGTGTCTGTCTCTTCTATAATGTGAATTTTGTGAAAGTAATAACCAAGTACTCATCTTTATGCTGCCAAGACAGTTCTTAGAACAGTCAATAGTAAACTGTGCTTGTTTAGAAATGAATAATATATGAAGGAATTTCAAAGAATATCAAGTACTATTCAAAAGCAATTTGCTTAAGCAGATATGCTGTGCATGCACACATACACATGCACGCAAACACACGTCTTACCCAATTACATGAATACGAGCATTTCTTGGTACCAATTGTAAAACCCTTTATAGAAATCATAATGAAATTACATGGAAGATTTGTTTGTTTGCTTTAATATCCTTATGAGCAAAATTAAAAGTTATCAACCTCCTTCATTCCTCAAAATGTTGAAAATCTTACTGGTCCATGAAATTCTGAAGTCAATAAACCCACTATTCTGGAGGAGTCTAGAGAAAACATCCAGAGTTTCTGCTTTTCATGCTTAATTATTTATGAACGCCTTTCCAAAAAATAATATTAACTTTGTGCTATGTGCCCGATACTATTCAAGGTACTCATTAAAAAACAGTGGGAAAAAATAAATAAACAAATATCCAGCTCTACTAGATAATTAATTGCAGAGGGTGAGATGGGCTTAAAAACAATCAAATCAATACAAACTATGTCAAGTAGGGATAACAGCTAGAAAAGAATAAGGAGGTGATGATGGGGGGGTGCCAGTTTGAATCTGTTATGTACCCTGGAAAAGCCATGTTCTTTAATCCTCATTCAATATTGTTGGGTTGGGTGGGATGTTTTTTATTAAGTTGTTGTCACGGAAATGTGAACCACCCAACTGTGGGTGGAACTTTTTGATGAGGTGGATTCCATGGAGATGTCTCTCCACCCAATAAAAATGAGTCACTTACTAGAGTCCTTTAAGGGGGAACCTGTTCTAGTTTGCTAGCTGTCAGAATGCAATATACCAGGAATGAATGATTTTTAAAAAGGGGGAAGTTAATGAGTTGCTAGTGTACAGTTCTAAGGCCAAGAAAATGTCCCAATTAAACAAGTCTATAGAAATGTCCAATCACAGGCATCCAGGGAAAGATACCTTGATTCAAGAAGGCTGATGAGGTTCAGAGTTTCTCTCTCAAATGAGAAGGCACACGGCGAACATGGTCAGGGTTTCTCTCTCGGCTGGAAGGGCACATGGTGAACACAGCGTCATCTGCTAGCTTTGTCTCCTGGCTTCTGGTTCCATGAAGCTCCCCAGGAGGTGTTTTCCTTCTTTATCTCCAAAGGTCGCTGGCTGGTGGGCTCTCTGCTTTTCGTGGCTATGTTGTTCTTCTCTGGCTCTCTCTGAATGTCTTTCACTCTCCAAAATGTTTACTGTTTTATAGGACTCCAGAAACTTATCAAGACCCACCCAAATGGGCGGAGACATGTCATCACCTAATCCAGCTTAACAACCACTCTTGATTAAATCGCATCCCCAGGGAGATGATCTGATTACAGTTTCAAACATACAGTATTGAATAGGGATTATTCTGCCTTTATGAAATGGGATTTTGATTAAAACATGGCTTTTCTAGGGGACATACATCCTTTCAAACCAGCACTGAACCATTTTGGAAAAAGCTTCAGAGCTGACACAGACAGAAGTTTGGAGATGCAGAAAGAAGATGCCCCCCTGGGAAACTGTTTGAAATAAGAAACCAAAGGACCAACAGATGCCAGTTACATATATTTCCAGCTGACAGAGGTGTTCTGGACACATCAAGATGTCTTTATCTGGACACCTTAGTTTGGACATTTGTATAGCCTTAGAACTATAAACATGCAACTTAATAAATTCCCTTTTCAAAAGTCATTCCATTTCTGGTCTATAGCATTCCAGCAGCTTTAGAAAACCAAAACAAGAGGTATTTTACATGAGAAGTTCAGAGAACATCTCTGATTAACATTTAAGGAAGTATCTTTTAAAAGATATAATACATGCAAACATACCTACAGTTATGCTTAAAATTGGGGAATAGGTAAGGAATCAGATAATACTAAAAGTAAGTGCCAGTATAACTCAAAGTAAATTGAAAGACCACTAGTTTTGGTTCACTTGGATAGGTATATGCAAATAACTGAACTTAATAAATACACTAACTCGGCTACCTAAGAAAATCAATGCAATTTCACAATCACTATACTACGCTTTCATTGACCCATACTTTTAGGGAAAGCATAGCACCTGTTTTGTTAAGCGGCTGCACCCAAATCGAACCTACCCCACCTCCTTTTATTGGGAAGTCAGAAACACATGCTGTGATGATTAAGTTCATGTGTCACTTGGCCCAGTTGTCTGGTCAAGCACGTACCGGCTTGTTACTGCGAGGACATGTCTTGGACTTAAAATCATCAGTAAGTTAATTGCATCAGTGGGTGATTACATCTAAAATCAACTGGAGAGATTGCCTTCTGTAATGAGAGACATTTCATCCAATCAGTTGAAGGCTTTAAAGGAAGTGATGACTTTAGCAGTCAGAACAGAAAGCTCTCACGTCTATTTCAGCCAGCTTATCCTGGAGAATTCACCAAAAACCTTCATTGGAATTACTAGCTTGCAGCCTGCCATATGAAATTTGGACTTGTGCAAAGTTACATAAGACAATTTTTTTTTTTTTTTTTTTTTTGCGAAGGTCAGCAATAAATAAGTAGCCATGTAGCTGCAACCATTAGCTGCTGGCCCCAGAATGCCACTGTCTTCAGGGAAAAAGCATCACTTTGCCAATGCCTTAGTTTTGGACTTCTCCTAGCCTCAAAACCATGAGCCAATAAATTCCCATTGTCTAAGCCAATCCATTGTATGGTACTTGTTTTAGCAGCCAAGAAATTAAGACAGATGAAATACAATAATAATAATA